>JAIFRP010000026.1:1002128-1015639 GCA_032403825.1 Odynerus spinipes
GAGAGAGAGAGAGAGAGAGAGGATACGGGTAGCTCGACGTTATCGTCTGGTCGATCGATCGCCCGTGAATTTCAGTGGCTCTATAGGGGTAGCTTTTAGAAGAGAATATTTTTCTGGCAGCTTCGAGTATCCTAGCGTTTATATTCCTCGTTAGAAAATATATCCGCGCTGTGTAACACGCTGTCCGATACTATATTGCGGTTTCGTGGATTAGAAACGATCGTAACGATATATCGCGTTCGTGTTACATCATCGTTACCGGGATTACTTTCCCGAAGGAATCACCGCGTGTGGCAAATTTGTAAATTCATTTAAAGCGTAGCTCGTGTACCCGGTCCCTTCGAGCTGCAGTTTTACCTCGGAAATGGGGCTCCAAGTATTCCCATCCTTTATTCCGTCTTGTTGAAAACGAACCCTCGAGTATATCTCCGAGTAGGTAAGACGAGCTAAAAGTGCTCGACGTGGTTTTGAAAATGAAGAGGGGAGGATCCACTTGGAGAATTTCTCTGTCAAGCGAGATGACGATGCACCTATTTGCCCGGTGAGTATGCTCATCGAGAAGTCAACTTAATTACCACGGCGTCATCCGAACTTCTACGGAAAATGTGCCTGCGATACGCGGCAAGCTGTTTACTTTTTCTTCGAAATTCGTTACGGCACGGAGATTACCTATTCGCGGGTACTCGCCTAACGAGATAACAAGATACGCGAATTTAATCGCGTTTGAGGTTCGTCTCTTTTTATCGTCTCTGTAAAAACATCTGTATAGTTTGTGTTGTCTACAAATATCTGTACAGTTTGTGTTGTTTAAAAGAATATCTGTACAGTTTGTGTTGTCAAAAAATAGCTGTATAGTTTTATATTAAGTATAGTAATATTCGAAACCGATGTTACTAAAAATTGATCGCGATCGTTGCCTCGATGAACGATATAAAAAATAAAACAAAAGTTCCATGATTACGCGAACGGGAAGTAGGAAGAGGACAAGCGTGAAACTTTTTCGGCCTAACCGTGACCGCACGTTACGCCCTTTTGCTACATTTTATCGCGTCAAAGATCAATGTTTCAAAGCTATGCCATGCATTCGTATATATACATACATCGAAGGTGATTCGAGATAGGCGTTACCCAACGACCGCACAGAGCGTGGTGAAAACCGCAGACTACTCGATCGGCGTACTAGCAGATTCTTGTTACCCGACAGGTGACTAACTTTCCTCTTTTCGAGCATGTGCTTTCCAGGAGAGAAGAGAGAAACGTTTTGTTGACAAGCCCGTTGGTGCCTTTGGAGATCCGTTATAAAAGACTGAGAGAGAGAGAGAGAGAGAGAGAGAGTCATCGTTCGACGCACGTCGTTACGCTCGAACTCGAAATCTCACTAATTACAGTCTGGTATAGCCGTTAGAATTTTGTAATTAGCCGCGGAAAGAAAAGAAAGAACCTAATTGCACGAGAACTAGTTGATCTACGGAGAATTCATTCGGTAAAGCGATCAATTAAAGCGATTAAAATAATTAATTGTTTTTTCATCCGCAAAAGTTTGTTCAAAAAATGATAGGTAGACTGGTATAAATTCGTTCTGACTCATAAAAACGCTTTCTATTCGACGTATCCGACGTTATCTTCCTCAGAATCCGTTAGGAGATTCACGCATTTAGCTTTTCGTGGAATTCGAAAGAACCACATTCCATCTACCGCGAAACTTCCGATCATCGTCTATCCGTCTTTTTCTTTCTCGTTAAAAGTGACACATCTTTTAACCGCTATATTATCCTCCTCTGACGATAAATACCAAAGGATTACAGGATCAAATATAGATTCTTCTTCTCGTTTGGTCGATGATCGATGTAATCAAATATCGTTCTCGAATAAAGTAACTTAGAAAATGAGGGATATCTACCCCTCCCGACGAAAAGACTCACGTCGTTATATCGAAAATGAAGGAGCTCGTTAAGCGAACCGAATCGAATGAGCCGCAGGACGATCAGCGGGAGAAACTCGTTAGGATCTGGAGAGGATGGAAAAGAAATTTCCAATAGGCTTTCCCGCTAACGGGTTTCCTTCCGATCGGTGTGACGAGTCTTTAAACGTCCCCCTGCCGCGTTGGGATGTCTCATAGCGACGTATCGTAATTCTGTCAAGTGGAAAACGACGAGGAGCACGATCTCGCGAATTCGTAGAAAGAGTCCCGGTCTTCCTTCTCCGTGTTGTCGGCTCTTTTAATCCTTGAGAGACGAGGAAGGTGCTTAGTTCTTGTTTCTCGGAGCAAGAAAGATAGAGAAAAGAGAAACAGGGAGACTTTGACCGTAAGTGGACAATGGGTGTCACGAATCCCCATTGTACTTGGATATGAAACCATGCGAAAGGATTCCGTGTATACGTGTATGTATCGTGAACAAGGATCCGTGACACCATGCGCCATTTGTGCGCGCGGGTGTTGGTGTCTTTTCTTGTTTCGTCTCGTAGAAGAGGATACACAAGAGGAGCAGAAATACTTTTATATTAAATCGACGGAGTCACGCGCGATTTTCTGGATAAACGAGATTCTTCGAAAGGACAACGATCTCGTAAAGGGGCCGAAAGAAATAGTTTCGGGAGGGCTTTGAGATTCGTTTTGTCCCTTTGGTCCGACCCCTCATCATTTTTCTATTACCTACTCTCCGCGATGCCACTTTCTATCACCTTCCTACGTGCTTTTCCTAGCCACTCGCGAGAGAGATCACCGTTACGTACTCGTAAAACTCCGTCTGGCGTTATCTACGCCGAGAGAAATCATTTTAATCGAACGATCGTTCTCCCATTTATAACGTTACTCATGTCGAGGAGATTAATCTTTGGCTACTTAGGAGATCTCAAAAACAAAGGAGAAGAGTAGGAGGCGAATGAAATGATCCTTGGTTAATGCCGAGGAAAGGAGAGTACCTCGGAAACGCGTGATATCGAATCGAAAAATAAAAAAGAGCAAATCTCAGGGCTTCTAGCGCGTGAACACGCACGTGTGAATGTGTAAGGGGCGGTGAGTCACTATCACCGATCCGCATGACTGTGTTTATCTCTCTCTCTCTCTCTCTCTCTTACGCGTGCCCGCGACGCACAGAGTCCGCTTCCGTGTTGTATGACCCGTTTGCAAAAATTTCCTCGGCCGATCGCATTAACCGGTACGTTTTCTCGCCGGAGATTTATCTGCCTGGCAAAACGTCGCAAAATAATAGACGGCTTCGCCTTCGGACTCGGATTATATATCCTTCTCCTTTTTTCTCAATCCGGCTCTCTACGATTGGAGATGGAAGATTGCGCGAGGTCAGGACCGTGCATTAGTCGAATAACTTTCCAATCGGATTTCTTTTTCTTCATCTCGCGGTGAGATACATCGTCGCGTTGATAGTACACGTGTAGGTATTATGCGATGCACGTTTATCTTACCGAGGAAGAGGAAAATAAATGATTCGTGGTACTTACTGTCGGATGATTTTGAAAAACGAATTACGACCAATGACTACTGCTCGGGGCTACCTAGAAGCTCTAGTACCCTAAATAGCGTTTCGAAGTGTCCTCGAACAGCATTACCGATACTGCAGAGAGATGGAAAAGATTAGAGTAAAAATGGGTTCGAATGGTTAACGTCGCTCGTACTTTGTGGCCGTTCGCATGCTTTCTGACTCATGCGGAGAGACGGAAAAAGGGCGAGAGAGCGATAGAGAAAAAGAGAGAGAGATAGAGAGAAAGAGAGAGAGAGACGGTGTAAGAGAGAAAGAGGTGAGATGCCATGAGAGATACCTGGCACACTTTATGCTTCCACGAATTCGCGTAAAACTATAATGACTGAAATTTCGTCATTATCGCTCGGGCGCAATGCGCTCGCGTTGTGGATTTCTGTGGTACGCACACACAATGGCCGCTCGCGAGTGCGCAAACCGTACAACCCGAGGCCGTTCGATGCAGTTTCAAACGAGTTTCCAGTTTCCGAGCTGTCTCGTGCCTCGTAACTTTTACGAATAAGAGCTAATTACGACGCGTTGCCACACATTTTTATCTAATAAAATCCTTTCCCTTACGGAGATCGTCTTTTCTATCTTCGAACCGAATCGGAAGTTTTTCGTACACGCCAAATTTACATTCTGTCGACTTTAAGACCGTTAATTATATTAATAATCAAAATGATGGAATGTTTTCCTAAAACGAGCGAAATACACGATTCCAACTATGTCGATTTCGACGGTAGGAAGCAAAAGAAATTTGTTTCAAGCTAGTTTGGTATACGCGAAGAACGTATACGTTTCGGATGTAAATGAGGGTCCCGAAGTAGCGTGAAAAATTTCAAAAAGCGTAGAATTGAAGGAGAAGAAGAGGAAAAGATGATCTCCGATTCGTCAAATATTCTGTCGAGCACACGGAGAAAAGGAAGAGGAAGAGCGTTGGCCTCGAGCGATCTGCGAAATGGAGCGAGCAAAAAAACTAATCTACTTTGTCCCGTTACAGAATCGTCGAATTTACACGAGAAAGGGACGTAGGAAGAAAGGAAGAAAGGAAGAAAGAAGAGGAAGAGAGAGAGAGAGAGAGAGAGAGAGAGAGAGAAGATACTTTTTCGATTTTTACCTTGCGGTCAAACGCAAACGCTTCACACTCAGAAGAAATTTTTGATCGAGAGAATCATTGAGAAAGAAAAAAGGAAACCTTGTAGGTACGAGCGTTCGAACAAAGACCGTTCGATTTTTCGCACGATTGAATCTTTCAAAACTCGCGAAAATGACTTTGACGTGTTCAACGATGCAAGTCTGTATCGGCCATCTCGGAAACGATCGCCAAAACTTACAAAACACTTTGACGAAATACCTTTTCGAGACATTTGATGAAACGATAAGTTCCGTTATTGTCAGGAAGGAAGGAAGAAAGAAAGAAAGAATGAAGTCACTTTCGAGGAGATAGGTAAAAAGTGGTATACTTTGAGATCTCATTCGCGTTATCTCTCTATCTTTCTTTTTCCTTCTCAGAGATTAGCTTTTGTTAGTCGGACGCGTAATTGTGCATCAGGTGGCACGTTGACTCGATGAAAAGGAAATGACTCACCTTGAAACACCGGCCAGAGTGCAACACCTATATAGCGTTTCGCAGACAACCTCTCGAATCACGATTTATCTCGCGAGATAATGTCTTTCCCGAATATACATATATCTCTCTTTCTTTCTTTTTCTCTCTCTCTCTCTCTCTCTCTCTCTCTATCCTGTACGTATCTATTGGCACGTTCGAAAGTTTCGTCTAGCACAAGGAGAACGACATTCCGATATAAATTCCCGCAGTCGAAATTTTCGTTATGCCCCCGTTGTGACGTACTCTCTAACAAAGATTATGCCTTTATTTTTCGCTCATTTTACGCGTAACAACAATTATGCAAGCCGTTCGGCAGCGATTCGTTATCGTTGAAAACGTTCGGTGACTCCAGAACGCTCGATTCTAATCTGTCTCTCCGAAACAGATTGGTTCAAAGCTTTCTAAAATGGCTCGAGAGAGAAAGAAAAAGAGAGAGAGAGAAAGAAAGAGAGAGAGAGAGAGAAAGAGAGATAAGAATTGGCTCTTTGATTATCGACCCTGACATCACTCGCAGATTTTCGCAACGCTTCATTGCCTCGTAATCTCTACCGAGCGTTCACGTTTCTTTCGTGGAAAAAATATGAATCCGCATAAGCGTCATGTTTACCGGGTGCACGAGACTAAACGCATAGAAAAGTATGTGTACCTACGCGTATAAAAGAAGTCGGACTGACATTCGTGAAATTAATCTAAACGATAATAAGAAACTAACGCCAACGAAGTACGTCATTGAACGTACGAACTATCTATCTAATCGAACAGTAACGAAAACGTATCCGTTACGTACATAGTTCCGATCCGGTATACAGGAAACACTTAACGGACAGTTAATCTATGATTCATATTTATCAAGAATAATACATTCGACATTACTTTCGGATTTCTACGAATAAATTATTCACGTCGTCATGGATGTCTTTAAGTTTGAAAGAACAGCCGATACACGTATTAATAAACTTTCCACCGACGACGACGTCGGCGTTCGCTTGGCAGTATATTCGAAAGGTACTGTACATTCGAATGTACCAACCAGACCACCTTCCTTATCGTTTGTGGAAGAGACGGGCGTACGTACACGTCGCGTCGGTCAACGTCACGTGTACGTCCGTGCAACGTGTTACTCTTTACGTAACGAGATACGATTTATATCCGCGGTTAATGACGGTTGACAGCGATCTTCTTCGTTTTCTCGATAATACCTCGAGTCTAGTCGTGACTCACCGTTGGTTATACACATACGTTTAAATATCCGTTTATCTTTCTCCTTCTTTTTCCTCGTAACGTGCGTAACGCGTACGACAGCATGAATGAAAATACGAGTCGCCATGGTTACCAGGTAAGAGGAGTGTGGGTGCTTCGGGAAGTTCACTTTTATGAATGAGTTGACGCACACGTGTAGTTATATATATGTATGTATGTACGTACGTGTATGTGTGTCACGTTTCACGCTCGCGATCTAAGCCGCGCGTTAAAAACAACTTCGATATAAGTTTAACACTTTGTTAGACACGAACAAAGTGCCGTAAGGCTTTAAAGCGGAGTGCGAAGAGCAGAAATTATGGTGTCTTCTACATCGTCTTTTAAAAGAATCGATTTTTTGTTGTCGTTAGAACGTTCCCTCGACTCATCGGTTATTTTTATATAGAAAGGTGGGGAAAATACGAATACGATTCTATCGAGATTGGTAGTAATTGGTTATATAATCGAAAAAGCAATCGAATTAATTGGCAAATCCGTATAGTTGAAAATTACATTCGCGATATTATATTATGAATAATTTTAATATTTTATGTTGGTTCATTGATCGATTTATTATTCCTCTCGCCACGATAACGCCCGACAATTTAATAAAGTAAAAAACAAGAATTTTTATAAGCGAGAAACGTCGTGAACTCGATCGAGTGGAAAAGTTTCGTGAAATAACGCCGTGCGAAATTAGGAGATTTTTTTTCCGAGGGAGAGGTGTGAACGAGGAGTAAAACAAGGGTAATAGGACGGCCTTCTCGATGTAATTTAAACGAGGAATTGTTTTTCACGCGAACTACGGAAGCGGCTCGATATTTTACCGTGAGTTCAAGAGGGAGAGTAAAAAGAGAAAAAGAAGGGAAGAGGGGGGAGAGTACCCTTACAATGGATGTTCGAATGATGCGTGAATGCCTACGTACTCTCATCACAGAGTCTCGTAGGTAAACACGTTTAGCGCCCACTCGAAAGAAAAGCGTAGGTTCTCAACCTGATGAACGTTTCAAGCTATTATCGTAAATTCGTATCATTAAGAAATTTTCCCAAAAGACACTCGGCTCCTTTAAAACTTCTTTTACAAATACAGTAGTCTCTCGATAATCCTGCCCCTCCAGTAGTTCGGCGTTTTCAGAAAGGCGAGAAGAAGAAAAAGTGTTAAAAGTTTCATTTCAAGCAAAAAAACAAAAGAAGATTGACACTTTTTTTAGATCTGTTCCCTCAAAAGAATAATACAAATACAGTATAGAAATGTGATTTTCCAAATTTGTTTATAACACTAATTTTAATATAGTTTGAGCAATAAACATAGGTTTTACTATTAAAACGCGTTTTTTTAAATGAACCTCCACCAATCCGGCGTTTTCGTTAATCCGGCAGTCCTTTGGTCTGATATCTGCCGGATTACTGATAGACTACTGTAATTGATAAAAAAAATATATAAAATCCATACTGTAGGAAAATTGTTTCTACTGTGACCGAACCTGTAAGTAATTATATGCGCTAGTCTCGTGCAGGATAATACGATAAAGTATCACCATCGAGAACCTTTAGAAACGGACTTATATCATCGTTCAAGAGAAATAAATCTGAAGTAAACGAGAGCGTTCGGATCACGGCGTGCGACGCGATTTGACCCAATTTTCTGCAGCGAGAAAAACCTTCATCACCTCTGACATTTCCTTTCTCCGAGAAAAATTGTCATCGAATATTTTCCCAACGGGTTTCAAAAACATCTTCGGAACTCTTGCCGATCGCGTAGGCCGACCGATGTAATGAGAAAAAGCGTCTGGATTCTTGAGGAAAAAATACCCTAAAAGGAAATTAATAAAGTCTCGATCGTTAACGTAGAAATTTTTCGAGTTCGTTCGTTTTAGGTAGACGGACTATTTGGAAGATGCTTCGAACGTGTTAACGAGAACTCGTCGGCGTCATTATCGTCGTCATTATCGTCATCGAGCGATGGAGCATCGCGAGCGCGCGCGCGCGCGCGCGCAAAGGCATTGTTTTCAGCGCGTTCATCGACAGCGACTCTACCCACATGCGTTTTCATTTGCGAACGACCTCTGCCGTTTCCATGCACAAAAGCGTACCCGCCCACGCACATTAGATTCGTGCATCTCCGCTACCTACGCGTCGTCGCAGCTTCCCTTCTATCGTCCGTTTATAACGTAATACGATTTGCGTCCTTTGCGTCTCTCTCTCTCTCTCTCTCTCTCTGTCTGTCTCTTTCTCTTTCGCTCTGACTCATCGAATTTACCTGGGCCTCGCTTTCAATAGCATCTCCATATCGGACTACTACTACTGCTTGTGCACTTGAAAGATAAATCCTATTTTCGTATTAACCCGAGGAACATTTCCTTCCTATGATACTATTGATGTTTAAATCGTGATATCTACGGATTACTATAAAATGAGAATACTCTATCGCGTAATTATATGTAATTGCTCTTTTCTATGAAAGTTAATTAACTCGTATCATAGTGTTTTGTTAAGTATTTTGTTAATGAAACGGTGGATACTGTAATAGCGTTCTCTGAAAGCATGAAGCTTAATGAGCCTTAACGTAGAACTTGTGTATATTAAAACAACATTGAATACAAATAAACTCGATAAAAATGTTTATGATATGCGGAGAGAGTATAAGAGAGAGGGAGAGAGATGGAAGTATACGAACTCGAGCTCACGAGGGATTTCCTTCTCGGTGACACGGCTCGAACTTGTAAATTCCATTATGCCGTCAAGGCCGTACAATTCCAATGGGACATATGGGGCATACGTCTAATCAAGGCGAATATCGTGTTGAGAGGAGAAAATTATGCGATGTCAGGATACACGATGAAAACTTTACGCGGTACTCCGGTTAGAAATTTATCGCTTCCTAATAGATTAATTAATTATGGATAAAATACCGAACTTGTAAGGTAACGATAATAGAAAAAATATACGATTCGATATCTGCGAATGATAGAAAATAATGCTATCGTGTACCTAGGTTAATTAATTTAATAACATTATTTTAGGGCCCGTTAACCGTGGCCGGGGTCCTCGGTGTTAATAGCTCGTTAGTCGCGTCTCCTAAATTATAGAGATAGGCAAGGTATACTTCCTACTTTACTCGTATCTGACTACCTCGAACTCTCTTCTCGAGGACGCTAATTAATTTGCATCCGGAAAACTAACGAATAGCCGACGTTACCGCCGCACGATTCTTTCGTACAACGACCTGCCTTTAACGAACCGTTCGTTTTCTATTTCAAGCACGTAAAAAGAGATTCCGAAGATCTTTCTCTCTCTCTCTCCACCGATGAAAAAGAAAAGTGACGATGGAATAGTGCTCTTCGGGAATAATTAATATTCATCCGACTGGGCCCGAGAGCTCGTTACTCGCTTTATCGATCGAGTTTAATGATCTGCGGATGTATATGTATGTATACGAGTGCATGCGTAAGATACGTGTAACTGTAAAAAGCAAAGTAAAATGAGTACGATAATCGACGCGGAGAAAGTAAGGAACCGTGTCCTGCTGCGAAGCGTTTATCCTTTTAGGAGTTATCCATTGACGATCGTTATGGGAGACAACGGAAGACCATTAGAAGGACGAATTCGTTATCTTTCTATCTGCTAATGATCCGTACAATTTGCTCGAATTCCATTACTCGGCTTAAGAAAACATACTATTCGCGTATATGTATTGTAATTGCGCGCATATAAGTAAATAAAATAATATTTATTATATGTTAGCGTCACATGTTTACATGGAGGGACGCATTGGTAAGAACAACGGTTAATAACGATAGGACATGCGCCTCCCGTAATTCTTGGTATTGTGAGCGCTACGCGAGCGGCGTAGGCCTTAACCGTTTGAGCGCGGTGAAGCGCTATTCTCATATTTTAAACATAAGAGTTCGTTCTAGAAAGCATAAATTATTTAAACGTGTGTGTGTATGTATCTTTTCGCTTTCGTCGGTCAAAATTAGAAAGAGACGTGGATAAAGAAAGAAAGACGATCGCATTATGTGTAGCGTCAGAATTACTGATTCAGCTGTGTGCGTGCATGAGAAGGTTCGATACAACTAAGAAATTACATGGATAAACTAAGAGTGGCTCTCAATTCACATTAATATTGATCTTTTACCATGTTGGATCGTCGCAAAGATGACCAAATGAGAATCACGTTTATTCGAGCAGTCGAAACAGTCGCCTGCTCGCCGTGTGCCTCCGAAGATGTGTCGCACCTTGGACACATACAAAAATTGTCGGTACACAATCGTATGTTTCTTTATACGGATATGGAAAATCAGGCGAATGGAGAGGGAACCTTCTCCTCTCGTCGGCAAATCGACTGGTGAGAGATTATTGACTGCCGGTGTAGTACTCCTCCATGCTTCTTGTGCAATTTTATACACAGTATTAATTTTGATATTTCAAAGAGGATAGAAGGTTTAATTCAATTTTTTAAAATAAAATTAATTTATTGTAAGAAGGTCGCATTAATCGATCTTTTTTCTTTAATTATTTTTTATTTCGAGGCTACGCACTTTTGCTTTACTGCGTATTACGATATCCTCGAGCTACCGTAGTCATTTGTTGCGGATATTAACGGTCGGTGGACAAAAGACTAAAATAAGGGGAAGGCATGAGCCTCCGACTGTCTGGGCGGTAGTCAGTCTTTAGCCGTCTCCCGAACAAGAGACGTTTGTTTGATATAAGCGAATAAATGTACATACAACATACGTAGAACAAGCAGCGGTCCAAACTTTTAGGCGAACGATGGCGAGATCTTTCAAAGCAGGGGCGCATTTAAGTTTAACCAACGTCGCCACGAGAAGCAAAAAAGAAAAAAGGCCATGATGCTCTACCTAGTTACAATAAGATTGCTGATACATTAGAAAAATGCTTATCAGAAATAAATGAAATATCAAAATTAATTAATCCTGCGTATAAAATTGCAATTTATATATTCAGGATTATTAAATAAAGAAAATGTATTAAACACATAAGCGAATATCTTCACACTCAGTTCTTCGATATCATTGAAATTTACAGAACACAAAGGCTTTAATGCTATAAACAACCTTTCAAAATTTCATTGAAATGTATAACGCAGAAGCAAAGTTACAGATTTTTGATTGCACTCAAGTCGTTTCGTCCCACTGTGCGGCGTAGGCCTTCTTAACTCTTTGAGACACGGTGGGATTAAAAGTGTCCCACCTTTTTGATGTATTTCACGGCCTTGTGGGACATTTTTAGTCCCACCTCGAAATCTTGCAGTAGCTGCATGTGCATAGGTTTATATGGCAATGGTGGGACTATTTGAGCCGCGCCCAATAACAACAAATTTAATTAACTATTACTATTTTGTTATGTTTTTACATGATGTTATACCTTTATTAATAAAAATATACCAATTTTGTTTCATTTAAAACCCGATAAAATTCCTGTGCAACATGGGTCTATTTTTGATCTGAAATCCTGTGCCTCAAAGAGTTAAAGAGTATCCTACGGGCGATAGCCGGCACCTGAATCGGTCGGCACGGCTTAAATTCGGTAGGGTTTTGACAGGCGATACGAGGTGGCTTTGGCGTCTTGCATTCCGAGTATCGTTGACGAATCGTCGTAGAATTTTGGTAAGTCGATAAATAGCCTGACGCTCTTTTGTCGATTACTCAGAATATGCGTAAGAGGAAATTATAACGTAGAGAACAAGGGATCTGGCCACGAGGTGGGGAAGACGATAGTCTTTTGGCGAGAGGACCGAGAACCGTCGCGGTGAAAGTTTTAGAGAAAGAATTTATAACATATACATAAAATATGTTGATCGAAGACTGTCTTAATAAAGTAGATAATATTCACCGTGTTCTTTCCTTTCTCAAATCTACTGGCCTATCTAATAAAATATAAATTAAAATAAACCAACAAATTAACATAACCTAAGGTATAACCTTACACTCACACAATCACGTCAATGATTAATAATAAAACACCAACTTAAGCTCCTATTACACCGTTCATGCAGCTACAAAAGTATTGTTATCGAGTCTATTAATATAACTCCATTGTATTAACTTTCTGTATGTTTATTAATTTGTATTTTCTTTCAACGTGGTCGCTAATGACCTTGATGTTGATGCGACCATTATAAATAAATAACTTTAAAAAAAAATATGTTGAAGATTGTTTTTCCTTCACTTTCACCATAAAATTGAATTAGAGCGTTAGCAAAACGAATAAAACTTGAAAATAAAATCGTACAGTATAAACATGGAAATTACAGTGGTACAAAAACGACTGTAAAACTCGTAGAGTATTTTCCATCATTAAAACGTTCCACTAAAAAAAAAAGAAAATATAACGAGAATCTGAAGTCTCGAGTCCAGTCACGATTTATACTACCGTTCGAAAATGTTCACGGTCACGCTATGTAACTATAGCAGACGATTCGCTCGCGAAATTGTCCGCGCACTTTTCTGACCCACTTCTCCATATAATTGATTCGTCTTCGATTGGCCTGGCCGTTCATAAGTTTCGATACGGTGCCGAACGAACGTCTCGCTCAGCCGTCGCTTAACGACGAGAAGATCATCGTACTCCTAAACGCTTCTTTCCTTTTTCTGCGAGGTGGCTCTCGCGATGCGCGCCGGCACCGCACGAAAGGACTTTACTAACCTAAGCGTGCTCTAAACGACGACGAGGAGGACGACGGTCGGGAGAGACTAATGGCACTAAGCTTTCAACGGGAAATTAACTCACCCTCCCTTTCTCTTGGCAGAGAGACGCGCGTTCTTTCGATCTCCTACTCACCTGAAAACAAAAAATAGATTCGAGTTAGTGGCAAGTAATGTCAAGAAAAAGGAAAAAAAAGAGAGAAAAAATTCAAGATGATAGAGACATTATAAAAATTGATGGAAAAAAGAAAAGCGATCCTTTTAACTCTCTTTAGTACTCGCACTCGAGGACTAGTAGGTAGGTACCCCGAGAGCATACGCAGCACGACGACTGATAAATTGAATGTTCGTGTCAGTGCACTTTGCAACGTGCTAATAAAGTTCATTGGCTCTTTGTGGTTTCCCGTCGTCGTCCTTTGTGACTTTGTTACGACCGGAATTAAGCCGTGCGGCAAAAGTTCGAGCTCGCGAAAGTAATAAATTGACATGGAATGCGAGAGAGGAAGAGAGAGAGAG
>JAIFRP010000026.1:1049570-1064958 GCA_032403825.1 Odynerus spinipes
CTCTCTCTCTCTCTCTCTCTTTCTCTCTGGCAGTTTTCAAAGGACGACGTCCGAATCCGTTGAAAGAATCTTGATTTAGAGATCGAGAGAGATGGGTGCTTCGAATCGGAGGAGACACTTGACCTCCTTTCGAACGCACGCTTCTACGTCCCTTAATTAATACCATTTCTCGAAAGGAAGAAAGAAAGAATGAAAGGGAGGAAGAGAGAGAGAGAGAGAGAGAGAGAGAAAGATAGAGAGCACCGAGTTAAGAGTGAAGAAAAAATGTCCAATCTGCAGCAAAGAAATTAAATTGTCCTTCATAATTCGGGTGACTCGAGCGTGAACTATGAACTTCGGTGTCAGACAATTACGAAATAATAACCGGGTCCATTTTTCGAATCTGGTCAGGTGGATTTTTACCAGGGGATGAAACGAAAAAGACTCGAGATGTCTACAGCGTCTTCGTAAGTTGGACCTCGGCCAGCGCGTGAAAGAATGACGCTGTTTTTATTGTACCTTGTTTTGTACCTTCCATTAGAAGGATCGTATGAAATGCAGGATAGACGACGCGACGGGGCGATAGGCGGTCGGTGATGTGTACGGAAGTATTCGAAGTTCAACAATTCCTTCCCGGTTTCCTAGATCCGTATATTGCGCGATAGTTCGCGAAGTACCGCGCGAAGTGACGACAGACGGAATTGCTGTTTGTTGCGGGCGATTATGGTATGCGAGTATGAATCACGGAACACCGTGTTTGCTTACACGATGAAATCGTGCGCGTCGATTCGTTCGCATAACAAATGGTACGAATATTCCGTTTGCGATTAAACGAAAACGTGGCTTCGAATGTTGGATTTATTATAGATAATTAGATAAATTTGACAATTATTTCTGACGCTATGGCGAAGCGTTCTGCAACGATTTGAGAAGAAGGTGTAAGTATATTTCTATCGGTAATCGAAAGATACGCTATTCTTTCAGATTTATTACTCCCATAGTATGAATCGATCATTTACAGTAAATCCTCGTATAACATGGTTATAAAATGAAGGAAACCTCATACGAGGCGACAACACGATGACAACTTTTTATTTTCATAATACACAGAGAAAAAAATAATATGTCTTTTTTTAATAATAATATGAACTTAATGTTACTTTTTTAAACTAATTTACATAATATCGTACCGTTTCTGAATTAAACCACCGCGTTCTATGGGGATCTACTGTATATTAAACGCGATAAATTGAGAAAAAGATATAAGTACCTACCTATATTTCTATCGGTAATAAAAAAAAAAATACGCTATTCTTTCAGATTTATTACTCCCGCAGTAAGAATCGATCATTTACAGTAAATCCCCGTATAACATGGTTAGAAAATAAAGAAAACCTCACACAGGACGACACACAGTGAGAACTTGTTATTTTCATAATACACAGAGAAAAAAATAATACGTCGAACTTAATTTTACTTTTTTAAACTAATTTACATAATACCGTACTGTTTATGAATTCAACCGCCTCGTTCTATGGGGATCTAGTGTATATTAAACACGATAAACGTCCACCACCGGATCCATATTACATACCGAATGACATTACTCCCTCGACACTTTACGCCAGTATTATACACGAAGTATAAAATTTTATGCGCTCGCGTTTCAGCTGCGGTAGGAGCAGCACCCCCGAGTGATCGATGCCCGATATTCACCTTGGATTAGGTGATAATGACGAAATCGTCACCGTTAATCGCCATTTAACGATACGACTTAGGTAGATACTCGATTCGATGCAAAGTAGATAAATAAACCCGAGTCGAAGATCTCGCTTGGTGGATCGCACGAAATTAGCTCCCGGCTTCGAGAATTAAGCCACGGAAGCGAGTGTAAGCTCGTTAAAAGTATTCGGAGAGTCGTAAGACCTCGTGTTTTCTCCTCGCGTGAATATGCGGAGAGAACCGTTTCTTCCTCGGCGGCCCTTTCGCCTCGGCCGGTGGCATAAGTAATGCAGGGTAAACAAATTCTTGGCAGAGTGCGTTAACAGACGCCTCGTCGTTGCTCTACGCGCTTTGCATTTTTTCATCGGCGCGCGCGCGCGCCTTTTATCCCTTTTATCTTTTGTCACACGCTTCTTACTTCTATCAGTCTTCTAAAACGTATTTATTTATTTATTTATTTATTCTTGAACTTACGGGATTAACCCATTTAATATAATATGGTAATTACAAAGCGTAACTATAATACAGATCATAGGTTGAGTTATAGTTATTTCTTATAAATTATAAGTTATAAGTTATAGGATACGACCCGAAAACATTTAGTCCGGATCAGTCAGAATAGCCAAAATTTGGACCTTCTATTCAAAGACACAAGAGCAGCGCCAATTTTTTTATAGGTTCTTTGGACCTACAGGAACATGCCCTTAAGTTTTCGTAAAAATCCTACCTGCTTTTTAGCAATTAAAAATTGTTAAAAATTAAAAAGACGATTTAAAAAGACGAATGTTGGGCCATTTTTGCATAGGACCTATTTTATAGAGGCTATTATGATGCACAACTTTTGTAGGAAGCATTTTTCGATAAAACGCATTCCAAAAGAAATAACTCAAATAAATCGACTTTTTAATTTTTAACAATTTTTAATTGCTAAACAACAGGTAGGATTTTTACGAAAACTTAAGGGCATGTTCCTGTAGGTCCGAAGAACCTACAAAAAAATTGGCGCTGCTCTTTTGTTTTTGAATAGGTCTCATGTCTATTCCGACTGGACTAATAGTGAAATTTGAGTTGAGTTGATTAGCAAATACATTAAGCGAGGTTATTGAAAAATCAAGTATCTCTGACTGTATTTGTTGCCTACTGCTCAAATTCTTTTTATAACTGATTTTGAACAAATAGCAGATCGGTGGAGAGGTATCCAAAATGGTAAGTGACTTCGCAGTTGCCTAGGCGGCACACATCGAAGTTGATTAAATTTAAAAGGAGCGGACAATTGATATGGTAATTTAATATTTTATATAAAAATAGAATATCCTGAAAAACTCTTCTTTCGCACAAGGTTCTCATATTAAGGGTAGCCAAAATAGGACTGTTTTTTTTATCAAATATCAAAATATATTCGTATCGTTATTTTAATATCACGAACCACGAGTTTTTTAGCCCGTTTATTCTGCAGCTACATTTTTTTTAAATTTTTTATCTCATACTGAACGATGGGAACATTTTTTTAAAATTAAATTTTTTTAAAGAAACATACGAAATTATAAATTTGCCTTTAAAGAGAATCATCTTATATAAGATAACTATCGATAATTTCACCGAACCGTTATGCCTCGAAAATCTTTTCTCCCCGGATGTCACGGTCGATTCGGCTCGAGCAATTAAGAATCCTACGGATCGAAAGGGACGATAAAGATGAAATTATACTCGCGAAGGTATCGCGAATGGCGATCGACGAAAGGCGAATTCCGTGGGTCGCGCTTACGAATTAACGACTACCCTAACAGCGATGCCAAGACGCATAAGAGGATCTCTATTACAGTTAATCCGCCCGTGGCTTCGCCGTGAGTTTGCCATGGGAAAATGCAGGATCGGTTAAGCAGCGCGCGCAACCGGCATAGCGGCAAATTGTACTCGGAATCTAAATCTCATCGGTACTACCCACATACGCTCCCCGTGCGCGTGTTCGTATGCTCGGCGAACTTATGCGTGCGCCTGTACGTATGTATGTACGTATGCATATACCCGCATACTCGATACAAACTGACGGACGGACGGACGGACGGACGGCATCGTGTGATTAAGTGTTTAACTATCGTATATTTCTATTTCTCCGGCATTCTCACTCTCGTTATACGGTTTTCAGGAACAACTTCGTACAAATATTTATTAACGTTATTATGATTTAGTTTAGCGTGAGAGCCGGATGAATTCACGCCGGTGGTCGAGCGATGTATGCATAAGGGAACTTCGTTGGCCTTTGTGTGTATTTTATCCTTCGTACGTTGCGTTAAACGATACTTGGAATAACGAGTATTGCGAATCTAATTGTCGGACGGGGGAGTAAAGACGATTTAATTAACTTATATAACGCGATCGGTATTTATGCATTTTAACCAATTATGCAACGAACGTTATATACGTGTGTTTTCAAATGCGTGACATAAGCGACGCAATACTTGTTCTTCGTGGAAAAAAAAAAGAAAAAAAGGGAAAGGAAGAAAGCGCGGAACGAAACTTTTCCGGGGAATGACGACTTATGGTTAATTTAGTAATTAATATTTTTTACGAACTGTGATGTATGATTCATTGTATCGTAGTTTTCACGTTTAAATAAATAAATGATGTTTCTTTTAATAATTAATTCTTTTTATTTTATAAACGTTCGATTACCTGTTAAAAACCCCAATGAAAATATTAGCTCTTATTAATGTAAAAAACGAAAATGTATTGTAATGCGTTTATCGCGTTGTGTTTAAAAGGAGAATCGATTATACGCATAATACGATCATTCGAGGTAATTAGCGATGCCTGTTACCGATGGAAAAAAATTAATTAGTGCTGTCATCTACGAGCTTTTTACATGGAACTATATAGCAACATCGGTAAGGTAGAAATCTACTGGTCGATAAGAAAGTGACGTTACAGGAATCTGCCGCATCCACGGCCGCGAAAATACATGGTCGGTCACAAACGATACCGCCTTTTTACCGCACGCTACAGAAATTAACTTGATTACTAAAAAAGTAAAAATTGTATGAAATTATCAGTTTACGTCTCATCGATCTCTTAAGAAATAACAATTATGGGGAACGGTATAATATCTTCTTAATATCATAATTTTTACTCTTTCGCGATAATGATGCGACAAATCATAAAGCTGACGTCACAATGATATTACTATCAGTCAAAAATATGATAACGAAAGTAATACAAAATATCGTTTGTTCCCATAGCAAACTCGATTTGTTTGTTATAGTTACTCACAAGGAACACCCTGATTTTTATCTAAAATCACAGGGTCAACGGTTATCCCTTAGAAAGGTATCATCTGTTAGATAAGAACGAGAAAGCTCCTCGAATCAATGAATGATTAATAGTTCCCCTTAGTGACAACTTCGATCTCTCCGAACATCGCTATTACTATTTGTGAGAACGAACGAACCTATCCAATATTTGACACATACAGTAAGACCTCGATTATCGGAACATCGATTATCCGAATGTTCTATCATCAGAGTATTCTATTATCCGTACAGTATATTTCGTACCATGTGCGTATATACTCCACCATATTTCTCTATGTTATTTAAATTCGAAGTGTTCACAAAACTATAATAATGTCGTTAAGACGGAAACGAATAATGTCATCGATTGAAAAGGTAAAATTATTAAGAATCTTTTATTCTGAATCATTCCAAAGCATTCATAGTGCTTGAAAAAGGGCTTAGGTGGTTTGAAGCAGACAAAGAATTATTTGTACTAAAAAATCTATGCAATTTAGTGGCTAAAAAATATAGGACTTGGTCTAAAATGTATGAAATTTGGTACAAAGGAAGATGTTCTATTATCCGAACACATTTGTCTCCCTATTAGTTCCGATAATCGAAGTTCTACTGTATATAAAATATAATATATCGTGTCGTAGGTTATTCTGCAATCGCAAAACGACAGAACGGGTGTTGGTAAAAAAGAGGAAGACACTGGTTTTGCGGTTTGACGAGTGGAACACACCAGGCGATCTCGTTTATCGGATGATTAACGCACCGACCGCAATTTGAACGGGTCCTAAAAAAATATTTTCTCCTTGGACCCGTCTCTCTCTCTCTCTCTCTCTCCCTCTCTTTTCTCAGCGATCAGATTGCATAGAACTTTACATAACGCCTCGGAATCGTAATGCGAGTAAAACGAGTTCGCGCGTTGATCATCTAATAGCGAGGAATTTTTTTGATCCTCTTTCTCTTCTAGCTCGCTCCGAAGAAAATTAATTGCGAACGAATGAACGCACGAAGTTTTAATATCGGCCAAAGGCGAGATAAAGGAGCGAAATTAATCAGAAGGGGAGGCTTTGATGTTTCGGAATAAATTTCATTAAACGCATGGACGATTGGTAATAAAAAAAAAAAAATAAAAAATAAATAAAGATAGTACGAACTGTATCGAGTCGTCCGATAAAAATAAAATACTCGTGGTTATTTTGTTTCCCCCCTCGATGGTGGAATCCGTATTTATTTAGGACTAAAAGTAAATCTCCGTTTTTAGCCGAAAAGAATTTTGAGGCTACGGTCAGAAACCGGCAAAAATCTCTTTTCAACTCGACACGTAGAATAACGTGAAATCAAGCCGGAACGTGCCTGTCCCTTTCGCGCGTTATCTTTCTCATCATAAAATAATGCCACGTGCTCGCGGAGCCGGTTTCGTACTAAAATGACTGCTGCTCTCCGACCACCGTCCGCGTTGACGTAGGAAATTTGTGTCCGTGAGAACGAATCCGAAGAAAAATGTGTTTATACGTCGAGGAAACGCAGAGAGGGAGGAGGAGGAGGGGAAGGGCGGGGATTCCGCTTCGCACAGCCGACCGCAACGGACTCGGATAAAATAAAATTCATGTGGGACGAGTCGAGTCTTTTATATAGGCATATTTTTTTAAACGAGCTTCGTAAACGGAGGAATCGACTTATTTTGCGGAAAATTAGATTTTCTTGGCACGAGGTCGATGAAATGTAAATTATTTCTTCTTTGACTAGTAACAAAGTATATTTTACGATGCTAAATGATGGTATCGATCGTGTCGACGATGAGATCAAGTTATGAAACAAATTCTCTGCATAATTACTCCTATTTCCACCATATGTACAAAGCTACGTGCTTAATAAGCAAGCCAATAGATGGACAGGGCCAAATAGATGAGCTAATCGTAGATTAATCGATAATAATGACAAAACAAAATTTGTTGTAAAACATTACTTTTATAAAACAACAAAGGTTTTTTCTATAAAATAAAAAAAATTCTAACAGATTAAAAATCATATTTTTTCATTATCAGTTAATCTACGATTCGTCCATCTACTGGGCCCTGTCCATTTATTGGCTTGCTTCCTATATCTACCTTGGGGAAAGAAAGGTAAAAAAAATAAGAGAAAGTAAAAAACAAAAAATTTCGCTTTACATCCAACAGAAGATGCGGCTTTGCACCGGCCAACGTCAACTCGAGAGTAACGTGTCACGTAAAACGAGTGATTTAAAGCGACGCGGGTTTGATAATCCTTCGTGAGAAAAGAGAGAGAAAGAGACAAGGAAAAAGGGAATAAAACGAAACGGAAAAGAAGAATAAGAAGAAGAAGCAGAAGCGTGATCGCTGCGGCCGATTCTTACGGAATCAGGCGCAAAGAAAACGCTGCGGAAGAGTAAAAGAGACGAAGAGGGGGAGATGCAGATAGAAGAAGTAAGAAGTAAGAAGAAGAAGAAGAAGAACACAAAAGAGCGACTTCCCCTTCGGAATCGAAGGTAACGTCGTACTGTCGTGCAAAAGGCATAGAATGGGCAACGATGGCTCAAATGGCCCGTATTTCAATAATGATAAATCACCCTGGTTCGACGCACCGACAGACATGGCCGGTTTGAAGATCTCACAGTGAGATATCCCCGTCAGGGGTCTATCTCGTGCCTTCCATCTTATACGACCCTCTCTCTCTCCCTCTCTCTCTCTCTCTCTCTCTCTCTCTTTCTCTCTCTCTTTTTCTCGGACACATACTCTCTTACGTCCTAGCCCTACAGGACGCTTCAAGATCGGCTCGTGACTTATATCCGCTCACCAGAAATCCCTTTTCTCTCGAGACGGCGAGGAACGAAGATAGTAAATGAAAAAGAGCGACGTAACGTCGGGACCTTTAAAAGACCGAACGATAAAAATCTCTTTCTCTCTTTCTCCCTTCCGATATTCGCCATACGTGGATAACCTCGTAATCGACGCGAGAAAAAATAAATATAAAATCCACGTTGGAAATCGAGAAGAGAGAAGAGAAGAGAAGAGAAGAGAAGAGAAGAGAGGAGAGGAGAAGAGGAAGACTCTCGATCTTATCTCCGATTAATTATGGCTTGCCGCGGGTTAGCGACGAAAGACGGCAAAGGCCCGAAGAACTCTCGAAGTAACCCGTCTCTTAACCCTGAGAGACGCCGTTTTTTCAGCTCTATTTTCCATCCACGCCTCTTCTCTCCGCTTCCTGTGTAAGGTTATTAAATACGATCATTCGTTTGCCGGTATCGAACGCGGTCCGCGTTGGGTTAAAGGATCAACGGAGTTTGAGTGTATCAGCGTGTGAACACTGTGAACAGTTGGGAAGAGATCGGGTGGGTCCGATGAAGGTTATCTCTTACCGGATAAGATCGAAGATCGTCGAACTTTGGACTTCCTGTAGGGATGACGAATTTTAAGAAAGCTATCAAGAAAATGAAAGAAAGTTTAAGAAACCTTAGGCAATTCATTTACATCGTAAGAGAAAACGTTTTAAGATATGTTTTAAATATTATATATTTGCTGATATGCTACTACTACTACTAGTAATGCTAACAGTACCTACTATTCAATTAATTAATATACCGAGGAAAATCTTAGAGTATTTTTTAAATACTAAGCACACGCTAACGTTTCGTTCGAGACATCGTGTATAGACACGTGCAATAACATTCTCAATAATATTCTCGTAAAATAGGCTATCTGAATTCGAAGAGAATCCATTCATCCTGTCATAACGTTATGCGCGCTCGCGCGCCTAGACGAGCGCCCGGCGCGTAAAGAAATCACGCAAGAATAACTCCTACACGAGGATATTATGTTCTGATATACGCTTCGCTGCGAAGTGCCATGGAGTTTCGTTTTCTCTCTCTCTCTCTCTCTCTCTCTCTCTCTCTCTCTCTCTTTCTCGCTCTTTTTCTCGCAAGGAGTATATAGCCTCGCTCGAAAGCAGCGAATACGGGATGCGGAATCGATTCGAGCTCTCTCAATTCTCAAAGTCGTTGAATACGGATTCTCACCGGTACTCCGGCTGCAACTTTATCGGCCGTCACGAAAGGTAGTATGTTATTATTCCGAAGATGCGTATTTTCTACGGTTGGAAAATCATCGAATGCGAGCGGCGAAAAATCTATGTGGGAATACCGCGAAAATCGAATTCCCCCGAAGTTATATCAATTTAATTAGGTACTTATATCAAATTTCCGAATACTTTGCACGTACGTACGTACGTACGTACATACATAAACATACTAGACTCGAAACTCGCGTAAATCGAAACTGAATCTTTTTAACGTGAAAATCTTCAAAATTTCCTTAATTATGTCTATTTTAAATCCAAATTAAAAATTGCCGTAACTTCTAAAACCAACTTAAACTTCTAAAACTTCTGAAAATAACTTCCAACTTTGAAAAGTGGAAATAATTTAGCCTCAAAACGAAGCAATTTGCCTGGCTGTTATAAAACGCCCGAGAGCGCGAAGTATTAATTTTTCCTTTTTCTTTCCACAACGTGTCTTCTTTCTTTTCTAGACGGCCCATCTGGTGAGTGCTTTCGAGGTACGATGCAACGCATACGGGATGCGTTCTTCTTTTCGCTACTAACACTTATTAGTCGTATGGTATACCACGAGTTCCCGGCGCCGGCCGGCTTCTTTTGCACGCATCATCGTCGTGAGTAGTCGACCGGACGGGCACGTCGAATGTTGCAGAAATACTTAGAACGCGGTCGTGTTGAATAATTTTCAAAACAAAAGCTTTTTCTCCTCTCGCGAGGGCGCCGGCCGTGCGAACATTCTATCGCGCGTTAACGAGCCATCGCTCTAACCGCCACGAGAAATAGAGAGACAGAGAGAGAGAAAGAGAGAGAGAGAGAGAGAGAGAGAGAGAAAGAGAGACTCATCCTCTTCTTGTCACGATGACTCATGCCTTTTCTCGCTCACCTATTCCAAAGATACGCATATCGTATCGTTAAACAATCGAGACTAACGACCAATGATTCCTTTCGTTCCATCCCTAACGCAAATTTTCCACAGTCTTCGCGTTTTTCGAAGTATCTTTCCAGTGAAATCGAATGGGCATAGATAGCCAGACGCGTTATAATTTTCACTTCTTCTTTTGCCCCGCAACTGGTAGACGCGCGCGCGCGACTTAACCATGGTGCAAGTATTTCCTCAGAACCGGTAATCAAAGCGAGAAGGAGAGAAAGAGATAAAGTATACCGTCTAAAGTATACGGGGCGTTGTTCGTCTACCCTCCCTCCCCGCCCCCTCTCTCTCTCTCTCTCTCTTACTCTCACACTCTTCCTTCCATTCGCAATCATACAAATTTAACGCCACGTTCTTAACGGCGGAGAAAAAATTGCCAGTAATTTACCGCAGCAGACGGCAAATTAGTAGTAATCTGCATGCCTTTCAACGGGCCGGTGAAAATGCCTTACCGGCGTAGCGTAGTACCGGATGCGTAGGTTACGCGTCCCTGACCTAGGTCGCTTTTATTTTGCGAGAGAACGAGCGAGAAAAAGAAGAAGTAGAAAATGAGGATAGACGAAAGAAGATAGTCATCATCGATAAAAGCAGGGCAATGCGATCGTTCCGGTCGCTCTGCCGGTGGACCGACCGAACGGACACGGATGTTTCTGACGTCTCGACGGTGGTTCAGGAAATATCGTTGAAAATCGAGGGCAAATCGATTTCGAGAATTCGTTCGATCGATATTTTATATTTCTCGTCGCTCGTAAAGTTCCTCCTCGCGCGTGAAAATCACTTGGAAAAGTCTGCCGTGAACTTTCTCTCTTTTGGAAACGTGCTAAAAATGCGGGACGAAATCGTGTTGGTTACCGCTGCGAGAATTTGTACGGGAGAAGGATGGTGGAGGATGCGGCGGTCTTTAAAATCGAACGGAAATCCAGCTTAACAGTCTACCTACGTGGCAGTGACTACTAATAATAGAGTAAAGATACCGGGATGGATAGAAATACGACTTCCTACGGCAAGACTCGGTTTCCTCTCCTGGCGTCCTAAGAATAACGGGCTTACGTTCGATGCATTATCCCTAGGGAAGAGAAAGAGAAAGGGGGAGTCGAGAGAAAGAGAGAAAGAGAAAGAGCGAGGCGAACGAGAGAAAGAAAGAGAGAGAGAGGGGGGGAGAGACAGAGAGCAAGGCAGTTCAAACAGTGGATATTCCACGAGCACGTGCTTCCACTTATCCTCGACCATAAGTCTCAGCTGACTACGTCGCGTGGGAGTGAGGAAGCCAAAACGTGGCCGATCCTTACACGACTCATCCTCTTTTCAACGAGTCTATTCCGTTGGGATACTTTTCTTCTCTCTCTTTCTCTCGGCTTTTTAAGAAATTCTTCGTAGTCTTTCTCGAGTGGCGTGCCTGCCAACAACGTTTCACTTCTCACTCTAGTTCCTTCGAATTTCTGCCGAATCGATACTTCGACGACTCTTTTTTAAACTGTCACGAGTCTCCGGAACGTTTGTCTCGATGAATATTTGGATGAATGCTGCATATAAAAAAAAAATTGCCGACTCGTCGCGATTTTCATCCGAACTAAAGACGAGGACATTTATAATAAATCAGACCATCGAAATATTCCATCCAATCTCCAGCCAAATAAAATTGTTGACAAAATGAGATAGTTTATGACTCGAGATCGATGACAAGTGAAATTATTTGAAATTCTAAAAGTTGCTTCGATGACAATGTTGAATATTTATGATTTACTTTATATCCTCGTCGATTGGAATAAACTTCGATCGCGTGTAGCTTTCCTGCAATCTTGTTTTCAGTACGCATTACTTCGAAAAAACGCGATCGTGACACGGCACGTCGAGCGTGACACGGAAATGACACTGAAAGCTCCGCGATCGTTTTAGAGACTCTATTTTTTATTTTCCTCTTTCTCTCGCTCTCTCTTTTTTCCTCACAGATGATTTCCCGTTTCGACTCGCGAGAACGAACGGTGGCAACGGAGCGTCGGTTCGATAGCCGATAACTAATTACCGCTTAGCAGCCTCGTAATACCAGCTTTTATATCCGACCACGCATTATATACCGAACGAGCAGTAATTAAACACGACGCGGTCGAACCTCGGCCACTGTTTAATACTGCCTACATCCCGACATTTTCTTCTGTCTTTCTCGCACGCTTTTCCCCTAACTAGGAACAGAGCATGCCTATGATTTCCAAGCAATCGATAATCACGCGTCAATTTTTCACGTTATATGACTATTGATTTTGCAGCACACGGATTCGTCGTATCTCGTGTTTGTTTGTTTATGCACATCTGTCCAAGCGCCCAATCAATAACGATCGATCTTCGCTTAGGCTATTAAATAAACAACCAGAATTCATCATTTTTTAAAACTATTCTGTAGCGAATACTTTGATAAATCCTGAACCTCCGATAACAATTTCCTGAAATATAAGCGAGGGGATTAGATGCTAAGAGGTACAAGTGACAAAATGAACTGTTTAACCGACTTCGAAAAGGAGGAGGTTACTCAATTAAAAAATGGGCGATGTTGCTTTCTTTTTAGTAAAATGTAATAAAAGTTATGATCTCGTTATAAATTAATAAAAATATCTATCCGTTTTAAAAGTGCTCGAGATTACCGTTGCAGAACTTATTTATGTCTTAATAAAAGTAATCAGAAATTCAGAAAATATTTCCATTGAAAATTTTGATGTTACGAAAAAAAATTGCACTTGTACCCCTTTGCATCTGATCCCCTCAATTTTAATTCTGGAAAAGCTTCAAAATCACGACAAAAACTTGACGAGATCGAAGCAACGTTTTCCGATCTATCGAATTACATCGGTATCGTATTCACGGTACACAAACGATACGAAACTCGAGACGAGTAGGTACTTCCAGAATTCTCGAGTCGCGAAAAATCCAGGAATCGCTATTCGTACGCCACGAGGTAGGAGAAAAGCTCGCGCGTTTCTTACCGAACGGGTCAAGAAGTCGATAACGAGAGAGTAGATCTCCTGTTACCAGACGATATTGCGATCGACGAAACCTTCCATCTCTGCCCTTTCCACCATATGCTTTTGAAGCACAACCTACTTACGCCGTAAGATCGTTCGCATAGTTCGTTCGTAAGAGCATTTCTCGCGCGTTTTCTGCACGTTCGAAAAAGAGTACGGATTTATACACCGGTTCGCGAGTCCACGTACTTACATAGTTACGACTCATTGTTCTATTATCGGTCACGAGTAACGACTAGAGTCGTTTGCTTTCCCCTTCTCTCTCGTCGAAGAACGGAAACCACAGCGATTGAGAAAAAGTTCTAAGCCCTATCGCGATCCCTTCGAACACTTTTGTTATATTATATCTATCCACTTCGCGACTAATCGATACTCGATTCAAACTTTCCCGTATTGTTCATCTTTCGTGAAAAGTTTCGATAATTTTGCTCGAGTACGTAGTATGGTGTACCTTTTGACGAGAAACTTTTAGTCTTTTTCAATTCTCTTCGGCGGGATATCTCCAGACTCCTAAACAGTGTACCGATTGTGATCGATTTAATATCAGTATTAAAATATTGAATAAATCTTGCAGATTTAACCTAAAGAAAATAATACAAACTACGAGTAACGAAATTTCAAAGTGCAGATATTTATATCAGACCGTTACAAGAACGATCAAAGTGTCGTCGATCTCTTGGAAGAATCTGCAAAGAAGAAGAAGAAGAAGAAGAAGAAGAAGAAGACGAAGAAGGAGAAGAAAAAGAAGAAGAAGAAGAAAAAGTGAAGAAGAAGAGTCTCAAAGTGAACGGCCTTCCCTCGCGAACGAAGGACTTACCTCTTCCGCGAACGATCTCTGCTGCAGAGTGGCCCAGCACATGTTGCACGGGCATACCTCCTTCTCCTTGAAATTTTCACCTCTCTCTCTTTCCCTGGCACCGAGCTGCGGTGGCGGAGGCGGTACCGGAGGCGGCAGAGGACTGGTCGCGACTTCGAGGCTATCCGAGCTCGAGTTGTGACGTCTCGGTGGCGTGATGTTCGTCGCGACGTTTCCTTGCGACGCTCTCTTCGCGTCAGCTGATCTATGAGCGTGATCTATACCGGACTTGGATAGGTAAAGATTCGGCATGCATTTACTTTGCTGAGGCTGCGGCTTCAGAAAGTCGTCCAAAAGATAGAAGCTCTGAGCTCTGCTGGATCTGGTGGCCGAGGACGAGGACGTGGTCGTGGTCGTGGTGGTACCGGTGGTACGAGTCTCGCTAGTCTGATCGATTCTACAGAAGCTCTCGCGGTTCGCTTTACCTCGACAGTCGTCCTTGAACTGATGATGTCTCGCCAACGAGTGTCTACCGGTTTCCTCGGTGACCTCTCGATCCGTGGACGTGGCGTTACCGCTAGCCGTAGTCTCGCCAGGCTCTTGATACAATTTACGGCTGACCTTTGTCCTGCCAGCTTGCGAGAACTCACCGTTCTCTTTGTATATGTCTCTGGTGACTCTGGAGACGCGTGCGGAGTACGAGGTCGGCTGTTGGTACCTCGTGGAGGATGAGGACTTGCAAGCCGATCCACGTGGTTCCACGTCTCTCGAACGCTCGGCACTGCCACTTTCGATCATCGAGACGCTCATGTTGTTAGAGAAGGAATTCTGAAGATTGGCGCTCGCGTGCGAGGAAACTCCGCTTCCTCCGGTAGTGCTAACTGTGGGAGCCCTGAGCAGGGCACCTAGGGAGCGCCACTTCCTGTCCTGTTGCTGTTGCTGTCCTCCTCCCCCACCACCACCTCCTCCTGCTCCCGTGGCGGCGGCGGCGGCGGCGGCAGCCTGAACGTTGGTCGAGCTGGAGGACACCGAGGACCTGGTCCACTTCCTCTCGCTTTTCAGCGGCGTCAGCAGAACGCTGCTGCTCCCTGCGGACCAGTCCCGTTCGGGGATCACCGGAAACGACGTCATCGAGGCCAGCCAGTTTCTCTCGTTCGACGCCATTGATGTGCTCGACGACTTTCGCTCGGACGAAGGCGCGACCGAGGCGGTCACCGTACTCGAGGAACCACCGACGACACAGCTGTTCAGCTGCTCCTCTCGCTGCCTCGCTTTCCACCAGGACGAAGTAGACGTGAACAGTATCAACGCACCCTTCAAAGGATTCTGATTCTTCCCGCCGCTCTTCGGCGATTGCTCGCGATCTTTCGCTTTCAATAATTCCCGAAAACTCGAGGACTCGCACTCGCGATCACTGAACGCCGACGCGTCTCGATCCCTGAACGCGCTTTTAGCAGCGGCCACCTCCTCCTCGTGATAGATCGTCGCGTTGGTGCTGCGCAAACGAGGCCTGATCCTTACGAAACCGTAATCGTTGCTATCCTGAGTCGCATTGATCTCGGTTCCTCTCTGTTGCTGTTGCTGCTGTTGCTGCTGC
>JAIFRP010000026.1:1106502-1126813 GCA_032403825.1 Odynerus spinipes
TATATATATATATATATAAATGTAGGTACGTAAACGTTTCTCTCGTGCGAACGCCACTTTTCATATGAGTCAGTAGTGTAACGAGCCGGATCCGTATTCGGCGTCGCTGTAACGCGGCGCACGCATATGTGGGCCGATCAAGATTTAAGGCTGGTTCTGTAGATTTAAAAGTTAGCCGTGACGCCCCGCGCGCACGTTGCGCCATAAATATAAATCGTCGTTTTGAAAAATAAACTCCTCGAGTGAGAGAGAAAGAGAGAGAGATCCATAGAAAGAAAAACGCGAGCATGTTTTCCCATCGCTCTTCCTCGATTAACGATCGCATTTACGTTCGCGCGCGTGCGCGCATGCTAGTATTGTAAAAGTGTATTAGATGTGTGTGTGTGAGCGTGTGAAGTATGTGTGAGTGTGTACCGGGAAGTCGCGATAGAAAAAAAAAAAGACGGCGCGTGCCGCGACGACGTATCGTAACGGTCAGCAGTCGCGGAAAAGAAAAGACGAACATAAAAAAATAGAAGAAGACAAAGCGAGCTAGATCGTTGTCGATCGTTTTTAGGCATTGCGTAGCATTGCGTAGCGAGTGCTCGTCAAGCGAAGTTCAAGCGGCCTTTGTAATAAAGTTTATTTCGACGTTTATTTGTGGCCACCGTGCAATAAAAATTTTTTATTCGACATATCCCTACAGTATCTCATAAAGATGATCCACGATCGTGGTTACGATCGTTAAAGGGCGATCCCTCGAAATGAAATTTACTTTGTTACGTCTTCGTGCGTCGTCTTCCTACACGCCCCCGAGCGATAATGATTTATTCTTAGTCCCGTGTAGGTTTAAGGGTCGATCGATAAGATCTACAAACATTGACTTTATCTGATATATATCGGTGTGCGTGGACCTTAAACGCATGAATCCTACTAGCGTCTCGAGCGTGTATCCACACAGCTCTCGCGAGTTAGAAGCGATAGTGATAGACCAACGTAAGATAGGGAAGTTGTTAATCACTGACCCGCTCAATAATCGACGTAACCGATAAAGAAACGAAAAATTACCGCGTGTTCCTTTTCTAACAATTTCCCCTGCCTATCTAAGAAACAAAAAAAAAATTGAAACAAAAATATAATGGACCGAGAGAATCGAACACGACAAAGCGATTTGGTTAAAAAGGAAAAACAACATTGTACGATGATTCGCGTTTTAAAAGCATTACGAAACTATACATATATATCTCGTCCATTAAAAAAGACATCGAAGCCCTTTGTATCGTCAAACCCGAAAGTGCTTTCTCGAGTTGACGTACACCTAAAACTCGCTCGCTCGCTCGCTCGCGCGCGTATCGACGAGCATTATCGCGCTTTCCCTTTACTTTCTGTCACCAACGTCCACTGACATTAAAATAAGAGCTCGCTAGGATTAGCAGGATTACTGGCGATTTAACTCACGACGGTCCGAGCGGGCTGACAAACTAGATTAACGAGGCACGAAAATGTATGCTGCGTAGACGGCAGCCTCGAGATCGATTGTCGTATTGCGACAGTAAGTGTTGGAGTGCTGGCACAAGTTAGAGGGTTGGCTTTCTCTCTGTCTCCCTCTCCCCCTCTTTCTCTCCGTCTCTTTCTATCTTTCGAACAGTCGACCCTGAGGATCAAGAGTCGGGCCACCTCCTCGAGAGACATTTTCGACACGAATCACGGCAATTTCTCTCTTCGTGCGTTTCGTCTCCTATGAATTCCGTATCGCATGTTCTTAAAGGCCGAAAGAAAGACGTCGTTGCGACTTTGAACTTCTCGAATAGGAAATTACAACTCATTCGCGAAACGATACGAATGACGACGAGACACGAAGATGATGTTTTCAATGACGACCGCTGGTCCGTATGAATGGATCTTAGCGCAAGCACCAAAAATTGCCGATGCGTGTTCGCGCGAGATCCTTCGTTGTTTTTTCTTTCGTCGAAGGAGAGAAGTTACCCCTTTCTCACTCTCTCTCTCTCTCTCTCTCTCTCTCTCTCTCTCTCTCCTTCTTTCTCTTTGTACCCGTCAAGAGACTCGGTTTTTTTCTAGCGACCCATAATTTCCAATCTTTCCTTCGACTCTTCTTTTTCCTCCTTCGTGCACGGGGAAAAAGTAAAGGAAGAAAACGACATTACCGACGTTACCCTTGCTCGCATGCAAAACTCATCCCGCGAGAAACCGTGCGATTCAGCGTGCGTTAATAATTCTATGCCCCCGACCTATCCACGGCTTATCATTATATACTCTAATTATAGTGAATCCAGAGCTCTTACAGGATTTTCAAACATTACGGTCGTTAGATACGATCGGCTACCGATTACACGTTCCTATGTGTGTATACATATACATACATACATACATACATACATACATACATACATATATATATATATATATATATATATCGAACACGCTCGGGTTAACGATATATAGAGATAATGATCGAGATGTCGTCGGTATAGGAAAAACTCCAGGTAGGATTGTCGGATCGACGTATGTATGTAGTTTCTATCGTGAATATAATTCGAAAAAAGAAAGAAGAAAATCGAACGGATAACAGTCGTGCGTACTTATGGCAACGATCACACTTTTCTGTCATTAATTAGATAGAGACAGTGGCAAGAACAGGTTTAAATTATTCCCACCACGTTTCCGCATAAGAGTAATCTTTTTATAATTGATCGCCATTCGCTGGTGTTTAAATAATAATAGTTTTTCCCCGCAAAGTTGATAGTTTTTTTTTTTTTAATAATTTTAACATCGTTATAACGAACTCGCCGTTACGATCACCGTTCGTGAAAGAAACGAACAGAGCGATTCGTCTAGCAACACAGAGGGAAATAAATTTTCCGTTCTTTCTCGACACGGTTCTGTAAGAAAAAACTTTCTTCGCACGTGCCAAGAGGAGCGCACTTCTCGAGATACTACGTCGTCCTCTTTACACTCTCTCTCCCCCGGCCTCCAGCCGAAAGGGGGAGGTAGAGATATACATCTCGTATGCGCGATACGATAAACAGAAAAGAGACGTAGAAGTTAAGGTTATCCAGGAATACGTCGTCGCATCTCTTTCTTCTCGTTGCGTCACTCGAGGAGAGCGCGCGCTCGAGAAACCCACTCGCCCAGCATGCACGTGTAAAAAGCTTGCCTTCTCGCCACGACGAATCGCCGTCTTTCCTTCTTCTCCTCTTCACCTCGAAAGGCAACCCTTACTTTTTGAAAATCCGATAATAAAGATCGACGATCGAAAAAAGTCACGAGATAATAGGGAGAAGAAAGAAGAAAAATCGTACGTGCCAGCGAGAAGGTGAAGAAAATCGTATCGAAATATCGTCCAGAAGAACGATTTAATAAACGGGGAAGTTTGAAAAATGGGGATAGTAATTTATAACGTCACTCACCATGCAGGAGGACTTCCCAAAGGCGTAGTGCCCGTGTACGAAGAGGACGAACGACGAGTGGTCGAAGGAAAATCCAACAAAAAGGTCCTGCGAGAGGATTCTTCTTTTTCTCTCTTCTCTCTCTTTTTTTTCAAGAGATCCTGTCCGGTCCTTATCTTCGAAACCGCGGACGGGAAGGGAGAGAGAGAGAGAGAGAGAGACAGCAAGATACCAACGTGCGTGCGTACGTGCGGTACGAGCGGACGGAGAATAAGAAAAATTCACACGCGTTTTTCCACCACGGGAAAGAAGGCTACGCACGTCCGTGTATTAAGGGCTCGTCTTCTCCGATCGACTGTATACGTAGGAAAAGCGATTATCACGTAGCTTGGAAGCCAAACGGTAGAGTAGAAACACAGAGCGAGAGTGAGAGAGCGAAGAAAGGTAGAAACCGCGAAACGGAAGGAGAGAAGGATAAAAAGAGACAGATAGATAGAGCGCGCGCGCGCTGGCGGAAAAACGAAGAGGCAACCGTACGGCACGCGGGTTCACCGGCCGACTGAAAGGATGCAGTCGCCGTTGGTCCGCCATGCTCCGCTCGCGGACCCCTGTGGCCCCGCGTGGTTCCTGCCATCCCCCACCACCACCGCGCGCGCCACCAACGAGAGAGACAAAGCGGCTGCGCGCGCACCTACACATTTTTTCACCCTCCCCGCCGCTGCTTCTTCTTCTCCTCCGCCTCCACCACCTCCTCTTCCTCTTCTACTACTTCTCCTTCTCCTCCTTCACCGCCACCACCGTTGCTGGTGAACCTTCACCATGCTCTCCTCGCCCTTAGGCTCGATTCACAGTTCTCTCGGTCGCTGCCTCCTCTTCGTTCGCTGAACGAGCTGAAAAGAAAAAGAAATGAGTAAATGTGAGTGAGAGAGAGAGAGAGTGAAAGAGTGAGAGGGGGATAGAAAGGGAAAGAGTGAGAGGGCAAGAGAGATAGAAAGATGTCCTTAAAGAAGAGAACACTCTCGCCCGGTCCACTTCTCTCTCCCCCTCTTTCTCTTTCCGCCGAGAGCAGAGAACTCGTCATAGACCCTGTTTACACCCCGCATCCATGGAGGGAGGGACTGTTACCGGTCTGGCTGCTTACACACGTCGATGCAGGAAAAAGGACAACCTATCCTATTGCGCCCGTGGAATCGAACCGGGCGCGTCGCGGTTCGAAGGATGCGGATAATACCGACGACGCCCGAAGAAGACCCGAAAAGAGAGAGAGAGAGAGAGAGAGAGAGAGAGAGAGAGAGAGAGAGAGAGTAGTCGTGGCTCCTTTCTACACTACGGAGGGAAAAACCTTTCTCTTTTCTCTTTCCGCGAAGTCTTCGTCATTTTCGTCAAACCAACCGCGAGAATCCATTCCGCTGGCTGCAGTAACGGAAGGAAAGAGGCTTAATAATAACCACCATTGGGATACACCGTGACTCTTTAACTTGAGCGATAAAAAAAAAACATTCAAAACCAAAGAATCTTTCTTACCCATCGCGTTTTCGCGTTTCCTCGTTATCGACCGACAACGACGACGAGACGACACGTCGAAACGATCGATAACGCGTTAACCCCACTTCCCCCTCTTGGCCCGATACACCACTACCAATGATCGCTGTCGCGCGAGAAACCGTGAAAGAAAAATTTCTTTTTTTTTTTTTGAGCTGACCGGAAGCGGTAACAGGGTGAAGGTAACGTGTATCTCTCGTTAAAGAACAAAAGGAAACCCCATACCCGAGACCGGCGGCAAAGATGCGGCAATTATCGCTGCAATTCTATCCTCCTCTCGACGGTAACCAAAAGCGGGGCGATTTATCTCCTTTTATGCGGCGTAATCATTTAATTGTTCATTGTTGGCTCCCCACGTTACACCGCCGTACATTCTCTCTACTACTCGTACGAGCCCTTTTCGCTCGTGAAAAAGTAATTACCCGCGTTTACTGATAGCGATGCACCGGATATCATAGATGATCGCATAGGATAGGTGAGCGGGTTTTAAAGGGTCTGTAAACGAGATCTCTCTCTCTCTCTCTTTCTCTTTCTCTCTCTCTCTCTCTCTCTCTCTCTCTCTCTCTCTCTCTCTCTCTCTTTCTCTCGTATACTAGCGAGACATTGTCGTAGCACATTGGCCAACATTCCAGAAATACATAGATACACACCTGACATGCAATGTACCAATGAGGAATGAAGAAGATATTAAAAAAAAAATTTTGTGAAAAAAAATAGAAACCGACTTCGAAAATAGAGTGAAAGAAAGCGCTGAAAAGTATAAAATAATTTTTGTTGTTTAATTACAAAAATACTAAAAAATATTGCACTTTTTCGAAAGCGGCACAAAATTAATTAAAAGTACATTCTACTTACGACATATGTGGCTGGTAATTGTAGAAATTAAGTTTTAATGCAATATTTGAAAGGGGAAAAATGCATCCTTCGTTTCGTTATGAAAATAAGTGTGCAGGGACAGTCAGCGCCTTCTTCGAAAAAGTGCAATATTTTTTAGTATCTTTGTAATTAAACAACAAAAATTATTTTATACTTTTCAGCGCTTTCTTTCACTCTATTTTCGAAGTCGGTTTCTATTTCTTTCCAACATTTTTTTTATTTCATCCTTTTTAGTGTACTACCACGTGCAAAATATAATTCATTAAATATAATTTTTCAACGGCTTTGTACTCCTGTAATTTCAAGTTTTTACAATAACAATGTAAAAATAGCAAGAATTAAACATTTGTTGCGTGATATTGCTATCTAGAGAACATCTGCGAAAAGACTAAAAAGGTTGCATTCCAATCAGTGGCCCCCCCAATCATTCCCCATTGCTTAGTTATAGCCGAATAAACAAATAATTATGCAATAAACAATTTAAATATAGTGGCAATTAATAAATTATAACATACGTTACTATCTAGAGAGCACCCGCGGCAAAACGTAAAAAGATCTATTCCAATAAACGGTACGTTGCTTAGTTATGGCCGATTAAACAAATAATTATGCAATAAACAATTTAAATATAGCAACAATTAAACATTGTTTGCAAAATATTATTATGTAAGGAACATCCAGGCCAAAGCGGAAGAGGGTTCGTTCATATAAATCGATCCGTTCCTTCCAAAACTAGCGATCATGGATCAGCACCGAGTGCCACTTCGCACTAATTTTGCAATAACTTTGTAAAAAATAGAGGTCTAAAAAATTTTTTGCAAACGGGACCAATGGGAGACCATAATCTATAAGGTAAAAAGAATTTCATCCCGATCGATCCATCCGTCTCGGCGTGAGACCCGGACAAACAGAAAAAAAAAGCAACATCGCCCACTGTCGAATTGAGTAACTTCCTCCTTTTCGAAGTCGGTTAAAAAGCAGTTGAGACATTAACGACATTAATACAAGCAGGTGCGTTTCAAACTACACCACCTAGAAATGAAATAGCATACAAATATGAAATAGTGCCAAACACAATACTGCAAAAAATAAAAGTAAAAAGAAAAGCAACAAAGCAATGGCAGAAGTACCACTCTGTCGAAACAAGAAGAAAAATGAATAAATTGAATAAATTAGTCAAGGACTTACTAATGGAACATAAAAACAAAAAATTTCAAGTATAGATGGATAATTTGGATATATTACCAGAAAAGAATTACTCACTATGGAAAACAGTCAAAAACATAAAAAATCCAATAAAGCAAATTACCCCATTCAAAACAAATAATGGCTATAGTAAAGATCTCAATGAACAAACTGAAATTGCAGCAAACTACTTAGAAGAAATTTTCTCAAACAGTAGGAATAATCAAATAATTCAAAGCAACTCAATTCATAATCGGGAGAATAGCAATAGACTGGAAGAATATCAAATGATAACATCAGTTGGTGAAGTTAAAAATCATATTAAGCAATTGAAAAACAAAAAAGCTCCAGGCTATGACTTGATAAATGGACAAATTATTAAGGAATTACCTGATAAAGCCATAAGATATTTAACTATATTATATAATGCAATAGGCTAAGATTAGGGTACTTTCCACTAAGCTGGAAATGTGCAGCAATCATTTTAATTCCTAAGCCCTATAAACCGTTGGACTCAGTTAAATCTTACAGACCTATATCCTTACTTCCGATTTTGTCTAAAGTATTGGAGAAAATTATATTGAGATACCTACAAAAAGAAATAGATGAAAATCATCTAATACCGGACTACCAATTCAGCTTCAAAAAGAAACATAGCACAATTAAGCAGATCCACAACCTAACAAAAAATATACTTCAGGCATTTGAATCTAAATTATACTGTAATTGCATATTCACAGATATTGAAAAGGCATTCGATAAAGTGTCTCACAGCATCTTAATAGATATCCTAGCTAGGACTCTTACACGTCCACTATCACAAATTTTATCTAGCTACCTGACTAATAGACATTTTTTTATAAAGCTTAATGACACATACTCGGAAGTCAGGTCCATTAAGGCTGGGTACCTCAAGGAAGTGTCCTTGGTCCTACACTATACTCACTTTATACAGCGGATGCACTAGAACTTGAACATGGAAAGATCTATACATTTGCAGATGACACCGTCATAATGGAAACAGGTGAATGTATACAGTAAACTACAGATAAATTAAAGGAAAACTTCTCCAAACTTAAAGAATGGATGGACATGAAACTAATCACAGTCAATGCTGACAAAAGCAGCAACATATGTTTTACATTAAACAAAAGTGATATTCCTGTGATAGAAATTAATAATGTTATAATACCCCAAAGAGAAGAGGTAAAATACTTAGGGATAATTTTAGATAAAAAGCTTACATGGGGTAAGCATATTCAAGAAACTAGAAGGAAAATGAAATTACTAACAAAAACCTTCTACTGGCTGATCAACAAAGGATCAAAATTGAAGGTAAACCTGAAGCAGCAAATCTATACATCACCGATAAAACCAATATGGTCTTATGGGATACCTCTTTGGGTAACAGCGTCACGAACTAATATCAAAAGAATAGAAACGTTACAGGCAAAAATATTAAGACAAATCAGAGCAGCTCCCTGGTATGTAAATAATGAAGATATTAGGAAATCACTCCAAGTCAGCTTGGTCAATAGCGAAGTTCAAAAATACAGTTCTAAACACAAAAATAGAATAGAAAACCACATCAATCCAACAGTATTAGACTGCTACGAGTCTATTATCAGAAGGCTGAAGAGGAAACATCCTCTAGATCTCATTATGTAAACACAAGTTCCTAAATAGGAAATAAGACATAGATTAGAAGTTATTAGGAGCTATATATTATTAAATAGTTTAATGTTAATATTATATTTACATTTCTATACATGTTATACATCTTTATATTTTTATATGGATATTGATACTTATAAGCACTGTTAAAATTTAAAGGGGAGAGCGTGAGTTGTATGCATGGGATATAAATGGAATTGAATGCGAGTAACCATAGTTTATAACTAGTTTCTAATGTCATATGACAAAATGTAACTAAAACTGGATATAATAAAAAAAAAAAAAAACATTGTCGTAGAACGCTCGATAAGCGGATAGGCACCCAGAGATGCATTGGAGCGTATATGCGCGCCGTTTGTTTTAAATTTAAAATAATCGACCCGAGAGAGTGGGGAGAGAGAGTGATTTGGGTTCACCTGTAGAGAGACAAAAAAGGAAAATAACGCGTGTGTTGCACGTACATAGCCTGTCTCTATGGAAACGCGACGCATGTAAAACCTTGTGTACCGTAGTTGTAAGTTAAACTGCGTCAATGTGCGTCAATGGTCCGATCAAGTTACATCCGCTGGAACCGGGTGTTCTAACCCCGTTTTAAGCAATAAATACTCGTGCAAGGTAAAGTAAATGCGGCTAAGTATGATAGACTAAATGTTATCTTTCTTTTCTTCTTTTTCGATTTGTTCAAGAGGCTATCGAAATAAAAATTATATGCTTAATAGTTTTTCGTCTGTGTAATACGCGTCTGCGAATGTTAAATAAATTGTTAATAGATGTATTTCGCTGTAAGAATTAAATGTGATAATAAAGATATACTTTTCTGTAAATTAAGAAAAAGGTGTTGTTCTTTGAAAATAACCTCGGTTAAAATTTATTTGGGGATACAAAAGTGCCATCTGGCTTAGAATGTAATAACTTGTTAAGTGGAAAGCTAAAAAAATAATGCTGATTCCTGCAAGTCAAACGAAACAAAAGCTTATGAAGACGTATTCAGAAATATAGGACTAATAAAAACATATTAAATATTATACGATTTTCCCATAGTACAACTATTAAAATGTTAGAATCTAGTGATATTATCTTAAAATACATAATCATTTTTTAAGATAATCACCAGAAAAATCAATTATAGAACGTTTCTCTGAAATATTTAAACAAAAATGTAGAAACATTATACTCATAATTTTGAAAAGAATTAACTTACGATCATACAAAATTGCGTTCCTAATTATTACCTCGACCATCCTTTTGTTTACGTTAATAAAAAATATCTAAAATTAGAAACCGTACAACAATGAAAAACTTTGTTTCCATCTAGCGGGGGAAATTCTAACTAGTTTTAGCTACTAATTCAAATCCTTCGATTGATAGCGAGAATATTAGAAAGTATTTCGATGAATATTCACATTTCTTTACTTTATTATATTATTTTATTTTATTTAAATTATTATTGAACCTTACTTTTCCACTGAGGTATACAGAATATACGTGCGTTTCTTGATTCATGCTTATAACCTTGTGTGCTTGTACTAATAATTTTATTTGAAAGGACATCTATCACAAAAGACCGAGACTCGTGTTACCCAATTTTGCATAACACTTCAGTGCTATGATTGCATCTATAAATCGTACAGAGATACAATTTATATATTGTAAAAAATAATAGCTTTTATTACATTTTCACTTTAAAGAATTAGATAGTAATATAAATAACGCATATCTATGTTTTTTACTCGACAATGGTGAACAACGTTATACTATGAAGATAATATTTCTCAACTTACTTTTGGTGAGCTGAATTCGTCCTTTGATGTTTTGAAGCATTATTACAAAAAATACAATTTTATATAATTTTCTTATTTTCTAAAATTGAGGTGTTTAATATTTTATAAGATACGAACTGAAATCTAAGTTGGGTGATTCGTTCGTATAGATTTAGTAAATATTTAGATTTCTATTTTAGTTACCTTGTATTTTCTCATCAAATGAAGAGTTATTGCATTATGTCAGCGACGATGTATCGGGTGGATCTTATAAATACTATAGTTTGATGTACGAAGGTGTTATCAAGATACAATTGATATCTCAGTAAGTCGATTACAATTTATATCTATTTCTTAATATTTAAATCAAACTATTTAAGCTTTTAATTACTCTAGAAGTGGAGATGCAGATTTATATGCATCGCATACAACGACGAAACCAACTTATGAGCCAGATCACTATAGCTTACAATCTACGACCTGTGGAGAGGATATCATACTTATACCTGACAGGTATATGAGATACTTATTACAAAATTAATGAATTTTGTTATAACTTTCATTTCTTTTTGTGATTTTAGTTTTAAAAGACCTGTCAGCATAGGAGTTTATGGGCATCCGTCGCATGAATTAAGTCGATATACTTTATTAGTGTACGAAGTGGCTGTAACAGATGAAAATACATCTTATGATAAAAAATCGGAATATATTTACAAGGAGCAAAATAATAGCGAGGTATAACCTTCAAGTTTATGTAACGCTTAAACCTTTATGTATATTTGTTGCGTTAAAACAGCTACGGAATTTATCATAATTGTTTTCAAATTTATTGGATTATTTTATAGAAAAAAAGTGAAACGTTTATGATTACTTTCCTGAAATCTCTTGGCAATTTATTATTTGAAATACTTATTGAATAAGATATATATAATTGATCACGATAGAGCAATAGTGAAAGATTTTATAGAAAAATAAATACATTTAATCATGTTGGAATACGAGAATGAGATGTTTTTAGAGATGATACAAGAGGATGGTTTAGTGATCACAGCAAAGTAAATACTTTATATATTGTAAGACATTTTCTTGTAATTAACTATAAATCTATTTAAAATTTCTTAATTACTTAGGGGTCTTGGTATTGAAACTGTGTTTGTAAATATATTGAAAGCCTACCTAGATCCAGGAAATCTTGTTATTGTTTTGGGAACTATGGATCATGATGAAAAATATTTTATAGACGAGTTGCAACGTTTAGGTATCAAACATTTACCTCGTATTGTAACGGGTCAGTGCTCATCCGCTGAAAGGTATGTTGTTGCTTGTTATAAAAGATACTTTACAAATATGTAACCTTATATTTACATCATGTTTCTAATATAACTTGCATTACTGTTGACAGAGAAGTGATGTATCTGGAAGGTGGAATATTATTTATACCAGGCCGACTTCTAGTGGTAGATTTGTTAAAAAACAGGGTGCCACTAAAATTAGTTACTGGAATTCTTGTATATAGAGCTCATAATATTTTACGTTGCTATCAGGAAGCATTTGCAATTAGATTATATAGACAAACAAACAAGGTAAAAGGAAAATAGTAGTTGTAATTGATCCTAACTTACATTTATATAATTTATGAAATTTATTATTAATCATGACTTAGTGATTAATAACTTTTTAAAAATTTTATAATTTGTAGACTGGTTTTATCAAAGCGTTCTCTAACTCGGCTTTGTCTTTCACTTCTGGCTTTGCTACTGTAGAACGTGTAATGAAAGCTCTTTTTATTAAGAAGTTATATTTATGGCCTCGTTTTCATTCAATTGTCAATAACAGCTTATCCAAAGTAAAGGTAAATAAATTAATTTTTTATAATAACCTCAGTGGTTAATCTTTATTAAAATAGAAAGATTAAAAACTAAACTTTCACTTATTGTAGCCTGAAGTTTTGGAATTTCATGTAAAAATTACATCTAAAATGTTACATATCCAAACTGCTTTGCTAGATGCAATGAACTATGTGGTGAAAGAACTGAAACGGATGAATAAATATGTATGTATTAGATTCATACTACTTATTTGTAGTTTATAAAATATAACATGCTATTTACAATATAAAAAAATAAGAAAATTATATGTCAATGTATGAAATCATTTATAGCTAGATTTAGAAGAATTGACAGTTGAAAATGCAATAACTAAGAAGTTTCACAAGCAGCTTCAATCACAATTAGATCCTGTTTGGCATCAGCTTAGTACTACATCAAGACATCTATTATCAGATTTAAAAACATTGAGAGCACTTCTTGTGTAAGTATCTTGTTTAGAAAAAAACCTGAAAAAATAGTTTTTATTTTATATGAAATACTTCATTTAAATATATATAATAATATAGCTTCGTGATGTAAATCATATTATACAGATCTTTAACGTATGAAGATTGTGTATCATTTTATTCAATGTTAAATCGTTTACGAACTATGGAATATGTTACACAAAGCTCAGGATGGTTAATGTTGGATGCAGTAGAAAACCTGTTTAAATACGCAAGGCAAAGGGTTTATACAGAAAAAAATGGTAATTTAAATTTGGTATGAAAATATATACTATTTCTGTGCTATTTCATATTGTAATGTTGAAATTTTGTTTCTATATAATAATTAAACTTAGAACTAAAGCCAGAACCAAATCCAAAATGGGTTGCCTTAAGTGAAGTATTACTTGAGATACAACGAGATAAGACAGTAACGGAAGATAATGAGAATCCGGACAAAGTTCTTGTTGTAGTTTATGATAGAAAAACATGTCATCAATTAAGAAGTTATTTAACCATGGGAGCAAATGAATATTTACTTTATAAAGCACTTAAGAAATTGAACCATAATGATCTTCAAAATTCAAGGTAATAATAACTTTTTTATAAATAATATTCATTTAATAATTTATGCTCTTTTTTATTCTTATAATTAATATTATATCGCTGCAGTAGCACTGTCGAAAAAGCAGAATCAACAACTGAACCCGAGAAAGATGAAGAGATAGAAAATACACAAGACAGTTATATATTGACATTGTCACAGAAACCTACCACAGAAAGTCAATCCGATTTACCAGAAAATGAATGTCATCAAACTTTATTTGAAGAATGTTCTCAAGTATGTACAAAAGTATGTTATAACAATTAAAATAAGGGATATGTGATATATTAGCTTGAAATGTATAATTTTGTAGATGACTGAGTTAGATCTAACAACAATGACAACAACAGCACCTATAGTAATTATACAATGTTTGAAGAAAGATGGCGATCCAATGGCATTACAACGAACGTTAATGGAAAATAAACCTAGTAACGTAATAATGTATGTCTCCGACATTTCAGTTGTACGTCAACTAGAGGTACGTACATAATAGTTTTGCTCATTATGAGATGCAACAGTGATCAAATATTATTATTACATTATTATTTTTAATGACTTTTTATAGGTATATCAAAATAGTAATCCTTCAGTAAAATTAAAAGTGTATTTTTTAATTTATGGAGGATCTGTAGAAGAGCAAGAATACCTTACTGCTTTAAGAAGAGAAAAAGAGGCTTTTCATATCTTAATCAATACCAAAAAAGTAAGAATTTTATACATTTGACTATTTCAGTTTGACAATATTTAGTACATTTATATAAATATTATTTTAGACAATGATTGTACCTGAAGATCAGGATGGAAAATCAGAAGATTGTTTAACTTTTGCGACACAATCAGCCAATGAAACGCAACAAGATACACGCAAAGGAGACCAAGCAACTAATAAGAATGTTGTTAATAAAGTTATAGTTGATATGAGAGAGTTTGGCAGTGAACTGCCAGCTATTTTACATTCTCGTGGTATGCAAATTGAACCTGTAACTATATCTGTAAGTTAATGAAAATATAATAGTAATATATTTGTATTGAGATATGTTTTAAAAAACTATACTATATAACTTTCTTTTATATATACGTTATTTTATATGGTAGGTTGGAGATTATATTCTTTCCCCAGAAATCTGCGTTGAAAGGAAAAGTGTTTCTGATTTAATTGGTTCATTTAAAAGTGGAAGACTATATAATCAAATTGTTGCTATGACTCGGCATTATGCTAAACCAATGCTTCTCATAGAATTTGATCCAAGTAAACCATTTTGTTTTCAGGTAATCACCATACTATGTAAAACAATATATATATATATATGAATTGTGTATTTTGGTATTGTAAAGTATATCGAAGGTCTTCTTGTTTCAGGGAATGTACTATCTGGGTAAAGATGTTAAAGATGTTAAAAATTTGAATATTACAGCAAAATTGCAATTATTAACTTTACATTTCCCTAAACTAAAATTAGTATGGTCACCAAGTCCACACGCATCAGCACAGTTATTTGAAGAATTAAAGGTAATGTATTAAAGATTTAAACAAAATTGAATTATTAGTAATGAATTTCTTGAATATAGAGTGGTAGAGACCAGCCAAATGCTGAGAAGGCTGCACAAATTGGACTAGATGAAAATGCAGAAGATAAGCAAGTAATGAGTCAAAAATATAATTCTAATATACAAGATTTCATTTTTAAATTACCTGGTGTGCATTCTAAAAATGTGTGCACAATATTGAATCAAGGAAAATCACTTGATCATCTTGTTAAGCTCACTGAAGTAAGTTAAACAAATATTTCATATTTAAGTGTAAAGGTAGATGGAAAGTTAATATCTTGTATAATGTGCAGGATCAATTAGCTGAAATGATTGGAAGCAGAACTGATGCACAAATGTTATACAATTCCATTCATGAGCGATGTCTCCCCGACGGAGAAGCAGATGCAAAAGATCTAAGTAATAAGAACATTTCTAAAGTACATGGCAAAAAACTTTTCTCTAAAATAAAAAAATAATACAATAAATATTTTGCTGTCATTGCTGTCATCAGTGTAAATAATTCTAAATTATAATCAGTTTCTTCATTTTTCCAATTGTAAAGTTATACATACGTAGTTCTACACACAAAAATTACATATATTATTTAGACTAACTGCAAAATAAAAACAATGTTTTTTAATAAATACAAAATTATTTATTGAATTTGTTCGCATTCTACTATAGTTGTTGATTGTAAACAGTAAAATATAGATTTGTTTAATATTTCTTCAACAAGAAACAAAGATGTTTCAACGTGTGTTTTACCATCATGCTTTTCAGTCTTTAATAAACTAAAAAAAGATCCACAAATTAGTATATTCCTATGTTAGTAATTAACTACAAAAGCAAAAATTATTCTTCTCATTTAATTTGTATATACTTATTAATTTCTGCCTTGGTGTCTGCAATACTCAAGTCTTTTTTTAATGACCTAGCAATAATCGCTCTTGCAATGTCATAAGCATATTCCAATATTTTATGTACAGTTCCATAAGTATCTTCTGATATACATTGTGCACAAGACTAAAAATATAGAGTAGTTATACATCAAATATTGTAATTAAAAATTTGTTAATTTGTTATATTTTTGGCTGTACCTCATTATTGCTAGAGTCTAAAGCGTATGAAACAATGATTTTACGAAGTTTTTTTATGAAATCTGTTTTTTCTTCCTTATTCATTGTGTCAGGTTGAAAGGTGTGTAATAATTCACATAGATTCGAATCGCAAGTAATATTTCTTTTCTCCTCAGACACTTGATCTTCTTCAGTATGATGTATGCTTACATCTAATAAAAAAGAATATGCTTATTATTTAATTTATTATTAAAGATCATATTTGTAAAGTTTCAAATATTGACTTATTTAATTAAGATAACCTGATATGTAATCTGTGGAGAGACAGTATAGTCCACTTAAATATCGTTCAGCTATAAGAAGAGATGCTGTATCACGAATGTCTATTTCATCTATAATATTATCAAGCCACATAGAAATGTCTGAGTAAGTATCGAATGGATACTGGTAGACTTTCTCCACCTTTTCTCCATCCACATCTATCCATGGTTTACGTTCCTAAATACAAATTTGTAAAGAAATACATTAATAACTAAAGTATGTAAAAATTAAATTTAAAATATAATCCTACTAACAAGGAATACGTCTGTCTCTGCCTCTGTTTCGGGTTCCTCATCCAAGCTATATTTACCACATTGAGATATTATAATCTGTTTTAAAGGAGATTCATAATATGTTGGTATATCTTCTATTTTTTGTAATATATGGATACCATCTACCAGTTGTCTTTTATGGAATACCATCGTACAATATTAAATTATATATTGTTATTACATAATATAACGCTCATTGTCATATATTTTAATACATACCCAAAAGCAACATAATGATAATCCATCCATGAATTAGGTTTTAAAGATACAATGATTTGAGACTCATTAGAGTGCTTTCCATTATTTGCCATCGATAGAACCCCTCGGCGATTGTGAGGTATACAGTATGATTCATCAGGTATTGTAGGTATTGTAATCATGTCAGAGGTAACAGTATCTATTTTAATGTCTAAGGTATACCCATATGGAAGACCAATATAAATAATAAAAAATGTCTTAACGCAGAACATATAACATTAATTTCTTTTCATCTTAATACTTGCCACCAAGCTGAATCCATCCATTTTTAACTATACGATGAACAGAAGTATTTAAATAGTGTGAAGTTGCAAAGCCTTCCAAACTTTCATATTTTCCAGTACAAAGATTTAAGAAATGTTTACAAGTATGTGGTAGCAAATCAGAATATAACTACAAATGCTTTTATTATTTAAAGAAGCTCAATAGAATTAAAATATTAGTTACACATACTGATTTTTTATATAACTTATACCATAAATAAAAGGGAACCTAATGTTGATCCATCCAAACAGAACGTGAAATACACGTAGATTCTCTATAAAATGTTTAATATATTAAGTACAAAAATGTTTAAATAAAAATTTTTGAATAACTATCACATTCACCTTGGTTTTTTGTATAAATTCTTTGTAATACTCTTTAACAAGTTTGTCATAATATTCAATATTTTCTTGCATATGAAAAACATATGATTCATTAATGTATTCTAAAAATTCAATATCACTGCCAATAAACGCATCATTTATAAAGACTGCTACGTGTCTTTTCAAAATCCACATCTTACCACCAACACGCTACAAGGAAAGTGCAATTACAAACTTATGTATTATTGTATCATACAATTGATTATTGTAAATAATTTGTTACCACTTTCATTTTTTGAAGATATTCATACCAATCGACTTGAAGCATTTCTCTAATTTGTGGTGTAGCATATTTATATGATAAATGTCGAAAAAGTTTTTGTGCGTATAATCTCGCTTTATGAAAAGCAATTGCTGTGATAAGACCTTCTACTCTAATTTTAATTAGATTATCATTATTTGTGTAGTTTATTTGATAATTTTTTCCTGTTAATCTCTCTGTATTATTGCCAAAGGTACCACATATTATTAAATGTGGATTGTGACATTGCAATAATTTCTTGGTTAACATTGTATCACAATAATTCTTATTTATAATCTTTTTAATAAGCAGTATAAAATATCAGTCAGAAAAACAACTCCAAATTCTTAAATTCAAATGAAATTGTGAAAACAATAACATTTCATTATACCTCTATTCAATTATTTCATAAAAATTAATAATAGTTAAAAGATGCATAACATTTATATGATTAATTAGATGTAACTGATAAATCTTTAAATGTATTTTCAATGTCACTTTCTTCTGAATGATCATTATCTGCATCCAAATTATATAAAAAGGAATCATTCTCATTCATGGGGAAATAAAATCTGAAAAGATTTATGACACATTTATATTAGAATATAATCTTTTGAAAGAATTGACATTATTAATTAAGTACTAACTCTGGTTGATCCCATATACGTTGTTTAGGTACTTTGCAATGATTTTCCTGGAACATATGTTCTAGTACGTTATCCGACTTTTCTTCGCATAAAATGCAACATTGCAAATGAATTTGTCTTCTTATATAATTTACCAATTTCACCTGTATATTTATTATCATTATTTTTTATCACATAAGTTATCGTATGAATTGCTTTACAAGTATAATCATGTATTCATACCTTTTGATAAAAAGTTAAGTCTTTTGATGCTTTTTCAAAGTCAAAATTATGTTTTTCTTTAATATGTTGCAATATAGCAACAAAATCTTTATCAGTATGTTTACAAAATAAACAAAGTATAGAAATGCTTTCATCATTCCAATCAGACCAAGAAGATTCTTCGTCTTCACTTTCACTGCTTAATTCAGTATCTTTAGCACATTTATAATTGCTCTTTAAAAAAAAAGAAAGAAAATACATAGCAACACAGACAAACAAAAATATTTTATATCAAGAAAAAAATTATATGATTTTACAGTTACTTGTTGTCTCCATGTTCTGCCAGGTTCCAAATAATTATTTATATAAAACTTGTCAAAAGTTTTATTATGTGGATTTATACGTTTGTGTAATTTTTTACGCATGTGTTCTTTCAATGCTATACGATCTTTGAAAATTTTTTCACAGTATATACAAATTAAACTAAAAATAAAATATTTAAATATGTATTAGGTAAAATATTTACATGACTTTAATACCATTAAAGAAACATTGAATTGATGAAATTACCTCTCAATAGTTTGTTGTATTTTATCTAAAAGTTCATCAATAAAAACTAAATTTTCTGGTTTACCAAGATATAAATTATGCTTTTGTGACAAATGTTTTATGTATGTAACACGTGATTCAGAAAATTCCATTCTACAGAACATACAACCACGTTTGAAATTAGTATTGGATCTTTCCTCTGATTGCTTTGCCAATACCCATTCCTTGGAAAATACATATAATAATACCATATTATTTCGTTTTATACATTATATGAAGTGCCTATATAGTATATCATTACACACATTACCAGCTTGACTCTATGTATCTCATCCCTTAATGTTTTATCCTCTGAAATACAATCAGAAAGTAAAAAGTAACTTTCATTCTTGCTTGGTTTTCCATCAGGTGTACAATCCATTAATAACGTAGTACAAAAATTAGTTAAAGGTTGTTCCTTAAACTGTATACTCCAATAATGTACATAACTAGATAAAGTAATTAAAATATATTATACTTGTGTTAATATGTCAAATATAATATAAATTATAAATCCTTGCCTTTTCAAGCTGGCTATTTTCCTAACATCTCCTATGACAAGACGATGTTCTTTGAACAAGTGCGTTAAGAATTCTTTCTCATTGGTAGGAAGAACATATGACTCCTTACATAGTAAACATTTTGTATCAGATGGTTCATCATCAATACCAACCAATTGTGTTTTATATGTAGCACAATTTAATCTTAACGAGTCACACGTTTCAGACATTATATGATATTCTATGTTTACTGTTAGCACTATATATATATATATATATATTACAGCTTTGAATTAATATACTGACAAAATAAAAATTTGCACTACTCCACACACCGTTTCTGAAAAATTAACACGTTTTTATAACATTTGATTTACATTCAAGGTTAGAATTATAGATTAATAATAAATTTAATCTTCCTGTCTTTAAAAAAATTATATTCTTACTTCTTAATTTAATGTACAAGTTAATATATGTATTTTTCACTTAATAATGAAATAAATATTTATATTTAAATAACATTCACTTGCTGCATTTCCCACGTGTAAACACAATACTGATACCCCCTTTGATCTCTAGAAAAATTCTGGAATTTTAATTTAGTCTGAACCTAAATAGTATGTAGAAAATTGTCATTTAAAGAAATGATATTAAATTTTATAAAATATATACATTTATAAGAGTAT
>JAIFRP010000026.1:1135691-1147347 GCA_032403825.1 Odynerus spinipes
AGAGAGTGAGATAGATGGAACATTGTGGAGCCCGCCGTCAATGTGTTCTCAGTTCGAAAATGTAACACGTGATCGTGGTACACCTCTCGTTTTAGACTCGACATTGACTTTTCGCCGGCGTTAGTCGTTCCTGCTTCTTCCTCCGACGCGGGCGTTGCGTCCAAAGGGAAATCACTGCGATGAGGCAGACTTCGCGCGAGGTAATTCCAAATTCCTTATCTTTCCATTCGTTTATCGACTCTCGCTTCGTTACGGACAACCCCCCCAGTGCTTCGATACTCTCGTCCCCGAAATCCGAGTGTGCGAAAAATCGAAACTCCGATCGGCCGTCCTCTCGTCTCGATTGAGCTTGTTTTTGTTTATTCGTTCCCGTTATCGATGCGCTCCAGTTTCTTCGAAAGACATGGTTGTTTTCAAAGAAAAAAATGAGATTTCTTGTTTTATTTGCTACTTAGCATAAAAAAAGATTAAATAAAAAATATACTCTTTTTCGCGTCATCTCCTAACCCGTTCCTTATGTTTTTTCGCTTCTGCAATGCGACGTATGCAGATACTCCCGCACCTAACCGATGATCTATAATTCAGCCTTTTGGCAGTGTGTCTGAACCGCGAAACGATACGATGTCTATATTCGCGCCAATATGGATATTCGAGAATGTAAACGAAGGCTATCGCGTTGTCACGAGCGAGAGGCGAGATTTATTTATCGCGAATAACAAAAAAGCCACCGTTCTTCTTCGATTCTAATAAAATAATATATATATATATATAAAACATATGTTCTACAGGTTCGGAGGTAGTTCGTTCGAGAGAGCGTGCACCGAGAGCGTGCAAAAAGGCGAAAGAAAGAAATAGGGTCGGGAAGGAAGGAAGGAAGGGAAGGGAAAAATGGCGGTGGATATTTTAGACGAGGATCATCTGGCCGTGAGCGCGATCGTTACGGTCGGAATGCAACTGATATTCTTTACGATCGCAGCGACTTTTCAGCTGGATAAATTGACGGACTTCGCCGGTGGCACCAACTTCATCATCCTCGCCCTTCTCACTTTCTTTCTTGGCCAAGTGGGCAAGGTACACTAGAGAAAACCGCACGCTAATTATAACTGGCACTCTTCGCCGCTCAAGCGGGAGGAGATACGTAATTTATGCGCGTCAACGTCGTACGCGTACGCACGTTCCTCCGCGACTACGACGATACCCTATGTCGTTATATTTTTGATCGCAGACCTATGACAGTCGACAGCTCCTGGTTACCGTCTACGTGTGTTTATGGGGCGTACGATTATCCGGCTACCTTTTGTATCGAATCATCAAGATCGGACGAGACAAGAGATTCGACGATCGCAGGAGCAACGTTATTCGTTTTGCGGTCTTTTGGACCTTTCAGGTGAATCTCGTGGAGAGATGTCGGTAATGATAATAATTAGTAGCAAGCGGTACGTGGGAAAGCTTATGCAGAAGAACCTCGTTAACTCGAATCTTAAGGACGTAAGAATAGAATTTAGAGAATAATTGGAGTTAACGAGTACTTTGTGCTGGCAAGTATGTCGAGTTACAGAGGTGTGATGAAAATATATCACTTATAGAAGATAAAATGTATAGAGAAAAAAGAAGGTAGAAAGAAAAAGCTATTGTAGAATCTTTTTAACACTAGGTTTACGGACCATTTACAGCCGTAAAATGAACGGGTATTCAGAGAGATAGGTACACGACATACAGAATTTCAGAATTATAAGCATGAGAAGAAAATAAATTTCGGTATATGTTCGTATCATTCCAATAATAAAAGTTAGCGAAAATTACTAGAAAAAGTAGTAATAGTTTCTGTAATTTTATTGTCCCGTAAACCTAGTGTTAATTCGAGTTATAGAGAATTTATTAATCCAATTTTCTGATCTAGAGGCTAATTCGTAATATTGACTTCTATATGTGTTATATTCTTCCATGTGAATTATATTTCGAGTTTACGAGGTTCCACCGTAATTTACGAATTTCACGAAAGTAGATACAGAGTTGTCTATCGAAGCGGAAAACGCCCGCTGCCAATAGCGGAATTGCCGAGCTTGCTTTCGACTCGCGAATATACGCATACGTATTTGACGCTTCTGCCAAATGTCCGGCAGAGTATCGATAACCATAGATCCTATCTCCTTTCCAGGCTGTATGGGTGTACGTCGTGAGCCTACCCGTGATCATCATCAATTCGCCTCGACACAAACACCCGCCGGCACCAAAAACGATGACGAATTTTGACAGTGCCGGTACCGGACTCTTTTTCATTGGCCTTCTCGCGGAAACGTACGCGGATTTACAAAAGTTCGCCTTCAGGCAGGACCCCGTGAACAACGGGAAGTGGTGTAACGACGGTGAGTGGTGTAACTACGGTCTAATCGCTTTCGGTGAGTCTTAATGCGCGCTCGTGACGATTCTAGGATTGTGGAAACTGTCTAGACATCCTAATTATTTCGGAGAGATCGTAGTGTGGTGGGGTATCTTCGTGATGTCCTTGAACGTGATCGAGGGAGCCGAATGGGTGGTTATCGCGTCTCCGATCTTCACGACTATCATCATCCTCTTCTTGTCGGGTATGCCTTTGCTGGAAAAGGCGTCGGACGAGAGATACCGAGAGTAAGTGTTTTTTTTTTATTTTTACACGGCGATCAAAGAAGCCGACGAACGACATTTCATCAAAATTCCGTTGCCGATTTTCTCAGCAACGCGGAGTATCGTTACTACAAGCAATCGACATCACCTTTAATACCGATTCCTCCATCGATCTACGTCGAGGTACCGCGCTTTCTGAAGTTCGTTCTCTGCTGTGAATTTCCACTTTACAATTCGCTGGACGCGAAGCCACGTTCGGCCGTGACCGAGTCGACGTCCATCAGCTTGGCAGCGTCCACGTAGCTGTAGCCACACGCCGGACGTCCAAACTCCGAGTCCGGCGTGCAATCGACCACCACGGCTACGGCCAGCACCGCCTTCTGAAGTAGCTTCCGAAGACCTTCCTACGCCATCGTTCTAATCGACGATACGCGACCGTCGAAGCGCGAAAGCGATCGGCTCCGGAAATTCTATTATTCTTATCTATCGGTGTCCCGTCAGAACGTGTTACCTTTAATGGAATACGGTGGGCGGAGTCGATCGGTATTCTCCTTATTCTACAGTGTCTCTCCGACGAATATATACGGGAATGTAACGTGTATTCGTTCCGTGCGTGCGCGTAGACGTCGATAGAGATCCTTCTTCTTTCGTCAATTTCGGTTTTTCTTCGCGGTGAATTCTCGTATTTCTGTCACGGATTTTGTGGCTTCGAAGACGAACGGTTCTTTTCTTTATTTAATCGTGACGACGAGGACGTTGAACGTTCCGTTATTTAAGTCGTGAAAAAGTAGGGAATCATTCTAAACATTTTCGCGAGAGCAGCCGGCTGGTCCGGATGTAAAAAAAAGAAACAAAAAAAAGGAAAAGGAGATTGTGGATTATGACATTAGTATTACGGAATATGGTCTAACCTTCCGCACATTCCGTCTAATCGCTACTTTACCCTCTTTCCAAGGTACAAATCGAAGGTGGTTAATAATTATTGTAACTTTAAAAGACGGCGTTTTACCACGACTTCGACTTACCTTCGGCACAAATCCATCCGCGATCGTTGTTATGTAAAAAAAAGAGATATATTAACCACCGATATTAGAACCTATTCTGAAAGAGCTATAATCGATAATTGCAAGTCGTCTCCTACTTAAGGGGTAATGCCACTCTAGAGACCGAAAAAAAAAGGCATAACTTTGATATATTTTTATGGATTCATAATGAATAGAATGAAAAATCTATTTAGAGGACTTTGTTTTATATAGTTTGAACCATCGCTACAAATTATTTCAAAATTTTTTGTTGCTGAATGGCGGCGCAAGAGCTCGATATAGGAAGTCTTGTTTTGTAAAACGCGTTCCACGGCCGGAAAGATTTCTCCTACAATTTTTAACTTACTGCAAAAAATGAAAGGTTTTTCTTTTCTGCATTAGATTAGCTCGAGAAGTACGTAGGATAATTGAAAAATATTGATTTTTGTAGAAATGGTGTGAGTTTGAAGCATAAAATTCACTTCTTCCATACAAATTTGGTACAAAATTGTTTATAACATGAAAAGTTTACAGCGTATCGAAAAACGGCTACGTACTTCTATGAATAATGTAATTTAGAAGGTACAGTTAAAATTTGAGGTAAATCGATGAAGATTTGACGAAGTTTTCTTTCCGGCCAGCTTGACAAATGTAGTTTCGAGAAAAACGCGTTTAAAGTTTTCGATAGCATTCAGCGCGCCGTTGAAAAGCATAGCGGCGGAGCTGAAGGTACTTAACGATAGTTCACAGAAAAGGCATTTGAAGCTTTCTCTTCACTATAATACCTACAGTACTTTATTCTTAGGACCCCAAGGCATCATTTAAATAAGAAAACAAATTTTCCATTTTCCCAAATTTCTAGAGTGGCATTACCCCTTAAAGGGAGCTTAAATTACATATTTTCGTCATAAACAAAAGAAAGAAAAATGATTAGCGTGTAACGATAGAGAACAGAAGCAATATAATAAGAATCGTAGCAATAGCATAACCGATGATCGTAGTCGATGATTAGTCGTCAATCAGTATCGGCTTCTAGGCGAGAATTGTAATTTTCTAAAAAGAAAAACGTAAGTACTCCGTTTCATTAGAAAGTCACTCGATAAAAATCGATGCAAGCAGGTACGATGTTCCGATCGTTATAAACAAAAGAATTGTCAATTACGTGTTGTCGCATTGATCGGTACTTTCGTTCGTTACAAATTGCCTTTCGTTAAAGATATAACAACATGCGATATGCAGTAATAACATGGATTCTAATTACATAACGTTCACAATGTAATCGCGCTACCTCGAATGTGATGGCCTCGAGCTGGGACCGAATATACTATTATAAAAATATATAACGTGACAAATACGCTTGGCAATGCTCGCCATTTTGTCGGGGTTCTGCCTACACGATGAAACGTGAGATATAATGCGTCATTTATTAATGTATAAATTAATTAAATGTCTAAACGCGCGTTAATAGGTTTTAGACACGATCGCAGGGAGCTGATTTTTAATAATTTACGAAAGCATCGCGCCTGAAGATATGCATCGTTGTATATATCGTCGATAATACAGTTTCCGAGTGTATCGACTGTCGGAATCTCGTGGAAAGTGTTTTACCGATAGGTAGCGATGTATATCTTTGAGCGCGACACATAATATTTTCGTAAATTATTCCAAAAAATCGGTAAATAAATATAATCGATTAATAATAATTTTGAAACGAGCAATAAACGAATTGATTATATTACACCGAATATTTTCGTAGCACTCCGACTTGAGTACCTGTACTATCGTTGCGTTCTGTAAATTTTCCTTGTAAAAGTAAACGCGATTCCGATCGAATGAAATTAGATAATTTTCGAAAGATGCAGTAGAGCCTGTATCGCATTCTGTGTATCGTATTACCGACTAAAGTCTAGCAACATAAAACATATCCTTATTCCCACTAGAAAGTATCATTGTCGATAAAAAGAAATAAAAAGACAAAATTTAGTGGTAATTCTTAGATAATCTATACTATAGCTTTAAAACGATGGCTGGCCAAAATTTCGAGTAATAAGAAAAAAAATAAAATATCCCTAAGAATCCTTGATCTCTATCCTCGTTGTTGCAAAAAGAATCTTTAAAGTTGTACTATAATAAATAAATGATCGTTGTTACAACGACGCACCTCGTCTTATTACTTTTCCATCCCAGTTCTCTCTTTTAGTATTAAAAACGAAAAAAAGAAAATATATTACAAAAAGACTTTCGTGGCGCAATACAAATAAATCGACACGATTTTCTTAAAGATCACGTTATATTTATAAACACATTTTATTTGTTTGTATGTATATCGTTAATAAATGGTGATATAATAATGACAATGAAATGTATAGCGCCGAGCATAAAACGAGCAGTCATATTATAATTATTATTAATATTCCTCTTACAATAATCTTACTGTACTGGGGTGTGCCTACCTACTGTGCTTGCAACTTTATGGTCTTGTCCATGTGTTTTGTCACTAATTTTATATTATTTATTCATATTCATAATAATTCATAAGAATTGTAACCACGGTTGTAAACGTATGCATCGTCCTAAGTATAAACAGCTCCACATACTAATTTATATTTTGTTTTCCTTTTTTTCATCTTTTTTTCCCTCGTGTAATCATAATCACCATTAATAATAGTAAGCTACTTAAATATAAATGTATCTCGTGTCTTTGTGGAATATTTGCAGCTGCCGCTTGCAGCGTCTATAGAAAAAACTTCAATTCCCGTTCGATAACATTTAATACATCAAATGTCAGTTTCGATGCGTGAAAGACACTTTGTATTACGTAAGGTTAAATTACCCTTAATGACGTTCGAGATGAATCATCGTCGTCGTCTCTATCGTAAAAAACTACGTAGGGCCGGGGAGAGGGGAGGGAGAGTACAGAGTTTTGAGTACCGGAAAAAAATCGAACAGAACAAAATGGTAACCGAAAGGACGGACGAGAGAAGGCGATGAAACGAAAGGGAGCGAACAACAACCAAAAATTACGATAGAAAAAACGAGACCGAAATCCGTCGCTCACGTGGTCGTTCGTTAAAAAAAAGGACATAAACGACAAAATACAAAGGGCGCGAAGCACACATCCACAGCTTTATTTTTTTTTTCATCCCGCGCGTTACACGCCTATTCGTTAATCGGGCCGCGTAACGCGCGTCATTAAAACGATCTATACAATGTACAAAAAGAATTAAGCGACGGTGCACGTGCCGTCGATATCGCGAAACGAGAAGTAGTCTTCGCTTGTCAAGGAAAGATAAAAATTAATAAAAATAAAGAAATCAAGGGGAAGAGAGAGACGCCTCGAGATAGAAGGTAATAAAAGAATATTAAAAAGAAACGGACGAAGAAACTTATCATTTAAAAGCGAACTATCTATCGTGAGAGAGATATAGATACATATTGTATATATAATATATATAATATTTATAAAACACGTGTGTGGGAATGAGTGAACTTGAGAAGAAGAAAAAAAAAAGAGAAAACGAAAGGACGATCCGGCGGCGCCTCGACGATGATTCGTCGTGTAAAACGCGACACGGAAAAAAAGAAAAGATGTTCAAAGCAATGATCGGCGGCGATGTGTAAAAAGAATAAAAGTGAGAAAAAAGGAAAAGAAAAAAAAACAAACAAACAAAATCGAATGAAAGTTGTCTTCCGTGCGGAACTACTCGATTTAATTTACGATCTTCGCTCGGAGGAGCTTCCTCGGCGCACCTCTAACCCTACGATCTCGCGGATCGTTCCACGTTCTTCGAAGAAAAAAGCGGCTGCGCAAATCGACTCGATCGATCGTTCGATCGGTCGATCGAGCTCGTTCTCTCTCTGGAATGAAAATCACTCGTAGGCGCGCGCGCGTACGTGCGCTCTAAGAGACCACTTTTGATATATCTTTTTTTTTTCTTTTCCTTTTACTCGAAATTGCTCGACGAACGAATTGTGTGTTCTTTTTTTGGGGGAAAATTTTCGTTTAAAAGCTGCTGCTCCGAAAGCGCGTTGTTTTTCCTTTCTGTCTTTCTTCCTTCCTTTTCTTTTGTTCTTTCGAGACGGCAGTAAAATTCGATTACATCTCTACGGGAGATTGTTCGTAGATTCTATATCGAACGGCGGCATTTAAGAAACGGAAAACGTGCGAAGGACCTTAGCACGTAACAAGAGAAGTAGAGACAGCGAACTAAAAGAAGAAACTAGAAGTGTAAGTAGAAGTATAAGTAGAAGTAGAAGTAGATGAAGAATACGTTACGTTGCACGAAACGCAAGGTAACTTTGCACAGCAAGGGCCAAAAGGTCGACGCAGGAAGCGTCCCGACGACGACGTGGCGCGGGGAGACGCTTGGACCTCTCGATATTACATTGTCTATCTCTCTTTCTCTTGCTTTCGTTCTCTCTCTCTCTCTCTCTCTCTCTCTCGCTCACTTCTTTCTCTCACACTTTCAGACACCATACATACACCCTACCTCTCTTACTTTCTTTGTTTCCATCTCACACGTGCATACAGAGACACACACACACACTAATTTAAAAACCTCTTCGTGGTAATACGCGTGCGTACGCTCACGCGCGCGCACGTATTCGTCCCTAGCGTAGATTGCATTTGGCCACTGATAAAAAGAGATGTCACCTGCGTCAGGCTATTGCATTTCGATATATTGCAAAACCTACTTGGATTCTACTTTGACTCATGATAATAGCGCCCCGGTTATCTTTCTCTCTCTCTCTCTCTATCATTCGCTCTCATTTATCCTCACTTCCTCGCTCTCATTTATTCGCTCTCGTTCGTTCTCTCAAACTTGCATTCTCTTTTACGCACACTGGCATACGCCGTGGGGAGGGAAAAAGGGCTCGGATAGTCGTATCGCTCGAATCCGTGCGTGTCCTTAAAGGGTGTCGATGAGAAATGGCGTCTAACGTGGTGCGCGATCGAACGCGTACTAATAAACGAAATATTAACATTATACACGATTCTATTAATAATAATATATACGTATAAGTAGAGAGCACTGATCCTTCACTTTTGTCTTCTTCTTTCGCACCCTGCTCTCGTCCTCTCTCTCTCTCTCTCTCTCTCTCTCTCTCTCTCTCTCTCTTTCTCTATCTCTGACTCTCCTCCTCCTTCACCCTTTCTACTCTTCTCCTAGTCTCTCGGCTCTCTACGTAATCTTCGTCAACGTCAACGTCATTGTCATTGTTGTCGCCGTCGTCGTCGTCACCGTCATCGTCCGTTTCTTCGAGACACGCTCACGCACTCGTATCGCATGCACACACAGAGATTGCCAGGCATACCAGAAAAGAAGAAGAGACGCAAGCATACGCACACGCAAAACACAGAGACACATGCACACACGTACAAGACTCAAACTCGATCTTCCTCTCGTTCACGCGCTTCGTCTCTCTTTCTCCCATTCGCGAACACACCCTTAATTATTCCTGTTAAATCATTTCAACGAGCGATTCTTTACTTCCTGCCACGCAAGCAAGCAGCGGCAGCAGCTTATTTCCCGTCCTTCTCCTTTTCTTTGTTCTCATCGACCTCCTTGTCCTTCTCCATCTCCTTCTCCTCCTTGTCCGCCTTCTCCTTGTCGCCCTCCTTCTCCTCCTTCGACTCTTTCGACTCTTTCGATTCCTTCGCCTCCTCCTTACCCTCCTTACCCTCTTCCTGCTTCACCGGCTTCGGCAAGTGCGTGTTGAGGTCCAAGGTGGAGCAGATCTCGTCCCAATCCGGGAAGCATCGTTCCTTCATGCGCGAGCAATGTCCGACCAGGTTAGGGCAGTTCTCCACCATGTAGTCCCTCAGGTTGAACGGCGTCTCTTTGTCGATGTAGAGGATTTGGGCGAGATGGGCGAACGCGACCACGTCCAACTGGTCCCGGGGAAAGAAACGAGAGAACGCTTTTTAATTTTTCAAAAGGCAACAACGGCGACCATCGCCGAGCTCATTTTTAAATCGAGGAGGGAAAAACTTGCTTGGAATCTCTCCCTCCTCGCTCTCTCCCTCTCTCTCTCTCTCTCTCTCTTTCTCTCACAGGCGTACTCACCGTAGTCGGCTCGTCACCGAAGAAGAAAGGCTTGTCGGCCAACATGTCGGAAAGAACCTTCAGATCGGCACAGCCAAATTGGGAGACTTCCTCGGGTGTGTGCACGCCCATACCCTGAGCCTTCACTTTCCTCGCACCCTGTAATAAATCCCACTACATTTCACTACAGACGGTCGCGATGCTTTGTTCTCTACACTGAATTCCATTGAATCGTCTTTCTCCTTATAGCGGTCCCTTCGTCCGAGCAAATCCGACGCAAGCTTCTCGATCGCGGCCCGATCGAGCTCCGATCGAAGCCTTCTCTTTGCGAACTTGCGGACAGGACGAAGGGTCTCGAGTTACTAAGAAAAAATAATAAGTGAATCTCTATAAGAGAAGGAGACCAAGTCTACCTCCCCCTCTTTTCTCGATCGTGTAGACATTCTTCGATTGGAAAAAAAATTATTGTTCAACTATGACATCTAACTTGTGTCTAAGGTGACTAAAATATCTAACACCGACATGCCGTAGATCGAGCGAGACGGTGATAAGTAAATCTTACCTTGCGCCCGAACGTGAACTTGAAAAAGAAATTGAGAATGCCGGTAGGAATGCGCGTCCCAAGGGCGTGCTGCAGATTGACCTTGTAGCCTTTCAGAACCAGATCCATGTTCTTGGTACGCCAGCACGCGACTGCCCAGACCAAGTGATTCTCGATCATGGATATCATCGCGTGGGATACGCTTCGTTGTTCCGACGTCAATCCAGCGTCCAAATCCTTGCCGTATCTTTGGCTGAACTCTCGAAGAATGATCGTGCTGTCTGCGATCTCTTCGCCGTTCAGCTCGATGAACGGCAGTTGACCTTTCTTCGAGCGGTATTTCATCTTGTGATCGACATTCTGCAACAAAAACAAAGAGAAATAATGAAGAAACGCTTTGATAGAAACAGATAAGACAAAAAGATAAACAGAACCGTTATTTTCCTTCTTGAAAACAATGCAAAAGAGTCTTATCTGATCGGTGTTCGGGACAGTGGTTAACAGGAGTCGCGAACACAATGGTTCTCGATCTATTTCCGACGACCCCGTTTCACGATATTTCTTTGCAAAATTGAAACCCATACCAACAACCATGGATTGAAATCTACGTATCTTAGATTATAAAAGGACGAGCAGGAAATATATTTAGAAGAGGCAGACAAGTCGACGCGAGATTTCTTTCTATGCGTCGAGTCAGCAATCGGAGTTGCATCAGCAGTGATATCCTTTCGCAGAAGTATCCAACGACGCGCACCTGCCTATCTTCTCTGATCCGATTTCAGAGATAAACTTCGATTAGATGAAAATGTTTTGCGTTCGGCAAGCCTTTGAAATTCTAGTCTCGCCGTAGGCGACTCACGGAAACTTAGTAAGATCGCTTTATCGACTCCCCTCGGTAGAAGAGCTTATCGATCGTTGGGGAAGCTTCACCCCCTATATATATATATATCTCGCTCTCTCTCTCTCTCTCTCCCCCCTCTTGTTTTTTTTCGTTCCCTTTCTTTTCGTTCGATCGGTATAAACCTTTACGAGTCCGTCGGTTTTGAAGCCCATGGAACGTCGCAAAAAGAGAAAACGCAAAGTCGAAGGCGGATCGGTGTTTGGTCGAGGCGTGAGCCCCACCCCGGAGGCTGTGACACGCACTCGTACTCGTGTATCTTCTACGCGCGGGTACTATGTACCGCGAAATCGGGAAGCACCTATACATTTATACGATGATTTTATGTAGACATGGGAGTACGTGAGTTATACGTGCTCGTGATAATGGCGATGATGGAGTCGAACGACCGGTGAGGTGCGATGCCTTCTCTCTCTCTCTCTCTCGTTCTCTCTTTAGCAGGCTTCTCTCTTTCTGCAATGGCGTGTACCAGCCACGGCGTTGGCGAATAACGGCGGGTGGGGTTGAATAAACGGCGAACGAGACGTGTGCGCGTGTGCGTGAA
>JAIFRP010000026.1:1179299-1191328 GCA_032403825.1 Odynerus spinipes
GTGTGTAGGCTAAAATGAAATTTTCTTGATTGAAAAGACAAAGCAGCAGCATTTCTTTTTCTTGTATCGTTTCTCTCTCGATTATTCGTTATGCTTCTCTTTCAAACGCGATTACTTACGTTAGAAGTAACAATCACATCCTAGGAAGTCACTGTTAAGGAACGAGTTACCCGGGCAGTAATCTTTATTACAAGTACTCCCGATTACCTCGTTCGGTTTCAGTTTCAACAATCTGCAATCGTTTAAATTCATTGAAGAAAGGAAAAAGATCGGCTCTTCCGTCGCTAATGTCGATCGCTTAATCGTAAAGTGCAAAATAGAAATAGACTCCTTGTAAAATGTAATCTCTATATTGTGCGTCAGATTACATATTACACGTTGTAAATTACATACTTATATTTAACACACGTATATCGTCGTGAATATACGTAGATAATGAACCGTCGTGGTAAAACTATTTTAAAAATCAACACGATCGAGCGTTGCAATCTTTAGTTAATAAATATTCCAAATCCTACGGATTCGATTGGATTTAATAATAATCACATTTAACGTGAATTCCGCGAACGATAGTGATCCGTTCCAAAAATGAAAAGAGACGTCTCCGATAATAACAATGGACGCGTGTAAAATACCGATGCACCTCCCTTTTTATATAGATCAGACATTGTTGACTATAATCAAGCTTTCCAAGTAAAAAAGTTGCACGATTCCTCATTATTGCACGATCATCTCTCTATAAACGTGTCATCTATAAATCCCTTAAGCGAAGAGAAAAATTCGATTTGAAATTTAGTTCGTTGTTGGCAATTCATTATACCTTATAAAATATAATACAAATAAAGGAATGTGCTATACAAAACTTCGATCCCCGATCGCTACTCGAAAAAAGTGCAAAATACCGAGACGAAAGACGAAAATTTATGAGTACAATTATTTTCGTCCTTTTGGTTATTTTTATTTTTATTCTTCTTTTCCTTTTTCTTTTCTTTTTTTTTGTTTTGTTTTTTTAACTAACCGAATTAAGAACCGATTGTGCGTGTACGCGAGTTATAAAAACGGAACTCCTTTAAACTGCAACGATCTACGTTTCTGTACAAGGCTAATTAATTATTTAAACTAAGAACTCGTATTTCGCTTGGATACATTTTTCCATACCTTTTTCCATCTATTTGTTTACAGAGAATTCGATAGCGTTAACATTACACGTTCTAATAATTTCTCGCAACGATCTCTCTGCAGTTTCGATAATATCAATGTATACTTGAAACAACACCGATCTATTCGATAATAGTCACTGCTATGAATCATAAGGTAATGGTTGACATCCTGCATCGCTATCAATAACCTAGCACGATATATTTATCCCGTAATAAGCGTACGTAGAAAATAACGTGCTAACGACACGGTCAACCGTGGAAATGATTAAAAGAAAAAAAAAAGATTAATAGATTCCATACAAAAAGCTTGATTATAATCGAGAACACTCGCGGCAAAAATTAAAACGATCACTTTCGTAATACGTGCGAAAGAGATTTTCCACTACGTTGATCAAGCGTTACTCTATTCTCTTCTTCTTTCTCTTTTCTCTCTCTCTCTCACTTACCTATCGATGATAACAATACATAAATTCACTGAATGTTTTACAATACAAAATTCAAAAACGGCGATCGACGCGACGTATCTCTTTTAAACGTACTTTCGAAAATTGTTAGTTTTCTAACAAGAGAGAGAAAGAGATAGAGATAGAGAAGGAGAGAGAAAAAGCGCATTCACGAGCAAAGGGTTCACTCGGTTCTTCGACAATGGAGTATTGTTTTAACAATAATTAGCTGCCTAAGAGTGCGTCTGTATTTAGACGTAGAATTCTATACCTCGGGTGAGTTCGGAGTGGTCGTGTTGATATGATCTGGCAGACAAATCCTCAAATCCCGCTCGTCCAACTCACTCTCGGTGTCGACGCTAAAACTTCGAACGGGCTGATGCTCACCGTGGCCGGTCCAGCGCTGCTTCATACTCTCTAACCTCATGACCTGCGAAAATATATAATACGAAACTGTAACACTAGATTTAATTCGTTCGATATCGAGCGTCCTCTCGTCGAGTCGTTCCCTTTATCTTCTTCCTACGATCGATTTTTTCCCTAAAACGATATAGATCGGTAATGGAGAAATTCTTTTTATCGACATCAATGATCGCACGATCGTACTTTACACTTTTACACGTGATACAATTCTTACGACTATTCGATCAATGTACACAGTAGAAAATAGAAATTATTATCGATTATAAACACACATCGATTATGCTACATTTTCTAAACGCACGAAGCTCGAATATTCAAAAAAAAATTTCCGAAACTTTGTGCAAACGATTCCTACGATTTATGTGTTCCTCTACCGATAACAATGGCGATGCAAAACGGTGCAACGATGCATGCAATCGTTATGGACGATACGACATTCGCTCATGATATATTACAGCTCCGGCTAAGCGATCGAAACGAAATACGAGAAATTATTCGTGCGTATATAGCGAGATCGAATGTAAACACTCGAGAATAAAATAAAGAAAAAGAAAAAATGAATAAACGGAAAGTTGTAAAATATATGTAGGGTAATGATGCAAACATGCAGTATTATCGAACACCCAACACCTATTATTTCTTATTATTATTACTATTGTTATCGTAGGTTGGAAGATAGGAATATGAGAGGCGTAATTTTGGCTTAATTAATGTTTTTAAAAAAGACGTACTTCAGCTCTCTAACGACCGTCTCGAAAGTCACCGCAGTACTGCCCGTGATCGTTTACGTTCCGAAATTTTATATACAATGGTACACACATAGGAGAGTCAAAACTAAACGGCACGGTATAGACGATTTGAGACAAAGTATAAACAAACAAAAAACGAAAAGCAAAGAAGAAGTACGATTTCTTTTTCAGAACTCTACTTACAATTATAGTACATACATACAAATTATCTTGAATAATATAAAAAGAAGATTCCATAGTCGTAACGATAATAAAAATAATCGAAATGCACGATACCGATCGGACTAATATACGGACTAATTATAGAGACAATAGAAATGTATATAATAACAATGAATTTTTGAAAAATCTCACAAATAGGTATGTACCATGCTAACGCATATGAAATGATAGAAAATAATGCTTACAGATGGGTAAAGACTTACTCGACCCAGCGCCAAGGCTCAGTCTCCGGGCTGGTGATTGGCGTAGGGAACTAAGGAGACAGAGATAACACAGCAGTAGAGGGTTAGTTTTACAGAAACGATTAGATCCTTCTATTAGTATTAACGTAGCGCCTTGGTACCTTTACACAGTAAGGATTAGCAGTGTATTCCTTTTTGTCTCATTAAACGTTTTACATGACGTGATATTCCAACGTGAACAAAAGTTATTGCAACGTTTATTAAACTTTTTGCATGGTGGATTTGTCTCCAAATTGTTTTCCTTTAATATTTCATCGTTTCGGATTAACTCGTTCAATAATAATCGCATAACTCTACGGTACGTGTATTCTCTATGCTGTGCTAACTCTCACCGACTAATATGCAACATTTCCAAAGGACAATGGGAGAGATGAATGAACTTTTAATGAGTAACATCGACGATCAACGTCGAATCTGTTATCTATCCTGAATATGTCGTTAATAATAACGTTATCTTTCACACATAAAAGTACACTATAAAGAATTACATAGATTCTGACTATAAAAGCATCAATCTAACAATATCGTTACATACTCTTGTGAATAGACATGAACAAATAAATGGTGTTTAATGGTAACAATAGCTTGATGTAAAACCAGCGCAGTGGCGATGTACGAAAGCGTCTTTTATGACGTGATCGTCATAACTTTATATTTAATATTTGCAAAAACGAAAAATCCATAAAATAAAAATAATGAATTTAGAAATAAATAAAAGCTGTGAAAAATTTTGGATGTAGCAATCTCGAATGGAATATAATGAACTTTCATTCAGAGAAATTCAATGTCACGATAAACGATAAATGACGGAACGTACTGCGTCCTTAATGCATAGAGGTACCTGCCTGCTCAGTCACATATTATTTTCACACACGATGTCACAAAAGCTGTGTTGGTCCGATTATATACGCCAACGGCAACTAATAATGGATACTAATAATGGATACTCTATATAAATAAGTAAACGATATGTTGTAACGGTAAAAATGCTGTTCGTTTTAGTCTCGTGTACACGTGTGTGTTAACATGTAGTAAGTCTCGCTAATCTAAAGGATCGTTAGAACAAGGAGAAACCTTCCACCAAAGGCTAAAACTCAGAACATAGAGATGTTATGAACGAAAGTTATAAACGATAAGATCAAATGTATCCACAACCGATCGAGTCGTCGTTAATTTGGCCGGCACTGTATATTAAAATTTGTAAATTTAACTGAAAGCAATGTCAATACTAAGCGTGGTAATTAGCGTTACATTGCAGTAAGAGGTGCAATTTGTGCATGACGTTATTTATGAGTGGTAACACAATTATTATTTTTACGATAGAAAGAAGCACAATTTACAATACCTTTTTGCCCCGTTGACGTTTTACAATGATAATACACCGATTAATAATTTTGCAGACTGTACTAATATAATTGTAGAAACTTGTGTGCTTACAGTAACATAAACTTAGAAAAAACAATTATATATATATAATATATGTATATGTATATATGTCACATTAATAATTTCTCTCTTTCTCTCGCTCTCTCTCTCTCTCTTTCTCTCTTTTGTACAGGTCAACATTTAAAGACATGCACAAGATTTTAAAAAATATTTCTCATTTCTGAAGTTATCAATAATTGGTTTTAAAGTTATATAAAAGGTAATCCTTTGATATGGGGAGAATGTGCATCAGATAATAAAAAATACATCGTTTAAAGGCAAACACTGAAAAATGCATGAAAAGCAGTACTCTCTAATATTAGTATAAATATTAAGTAAGTGATGTTTCAACATCCTTGACTTCCAATTTTATAAACTTTTTTCTTCTTCAAAATACTAACTGTAAGTATTTGCAATATGTTAAGTGTACGTGAATATTTATCATGTAAAGAAATAATAAAATTTTAAGTATTTTTTGTATTGCTCTACTACTCGAACGTACGAAGATATGCAGGGTATCAAATATTTACGTACTACAAGCTTTAAATTGTCTAATTTCTGAATGTAGATAGACATAGTATGTCTACTTGGATCTTGGGGTACTAAAAAACGATGTTTAGACTACAGGCTCCTACAATTACGGCTACCTCTATGTAACTTGCCAAAAATACAGACTTCGTATTCAAAGAAAGACACTAAACATAATAATAACTTTAGATTCCAAGATGAAGTATTTTTACGATTATAAATGCATTAATTTCAACTTTTAACATTCTAATCTCAATCGTCTCTCGACGATTATTCTGCTCGTATGCAAAACTTACCGCGTATCTAATGACATAAGAGTAATGATAGATACGAGCAGCGAAGATACGCTATTCGCGTTTGCCGTAATCCCAACGATAAATTATAAAACTTCACCCCTTACTGCAACTTTTGAACTTGCTTCTATGATACGATTAATAACGTAACTCTGTCTAGCTTTTCTTCGATTAATTTTTCACTTACCTCCGCTTTTAGTTCCGCAACTTTATCTTGAAGTTCTCTTACTCTTTCACTGTCATCTAAATTATTTCTTAGCTCACCTTCCGTGTACATCTCTTCGTTCTACAATGAAAATGAATAAAATAATGATGGACATCGATGGAAGTAGGACGTTATACGGCGAACGAAGCAATTACCTTTAATTCGAGCAAGGAAATTTTCTGCGTGAGCTCGGCAACTTGTTGCGCGTGTTCCGCGTCGCGTATCCTAGCCATCATGGTTTCGTCTTTCATTTTCGACTCCAAATCGGCGTACTTACGCTGTTCGTCTCGCAATTTAGCAGCGAGAACCTTCTCCGCAGCCTTGGCATTCTCTAGCTCTTCCTTAAGTACTGTTCCATTGTCGTCTTGCCTACGCAATTGATTCGTAGCAACCTGCACTTGAGTTTCGAGCTCCATCACCTTAAGCCTAAGTTCCTTAACTTCGGTAAGAGCTTCCATCTCTCGAATTCTGGTGGTCATCAAGTCTTCCTCGTACTTTTGCACCTCGTGACCTCTGTTCTCCCAAAAGAGTAATTTTTTGGGTGTTGAATCCGCGGCAGGTGCGGACTGAGCAGAGCGATGTTCCTGCAGATGCCTTTGCCACGCTGCGCTCAATTCAACCACCCTTTGTCGAAGATCCTAAAAGAACGTATCGAATGTATCGATTATCGCAAAGATCGGTGAAAATATTATCGCGATACGAGAACTTTTACCTTCAAAGAAAGATTGGCCTCTGCTTCTCGAAGTTTCACGGCGATCAATTCTTCCTGTAGATGAGCCACAGAATTATCAGGGGTCGATTCGCGCAACGTTTTTTTATCCTGCTCTAATTCTTGTATCCTCGCCCTGAGCTCTCTGATCGTCGCGCCGTTCTCAGCCTCGCTCAGTCTGACTCTAACCAACTCCTGTTGCAGGCACTGTATCAGTTCCTCCTTTTGCGACAACGCTTCCTGCTTCAATAAAATTTCATCGAGAGACGATTGTCGCGAGCTCATGTTCTCCTCCAAAAGGAGAGACAACGATCTCAGTTCCTCGTGAGCCTGTTCGAGCTGATGGCTAGTCTCGAGATGCGTGTGTCGAAGGGCAGCCAACTCCCTTTGCACGACGAACGCGGTTTCCTCTTCTTCCGCGCGAGAAACCTGACCTCTCACTAATCTATCAGCTAACTCCGCTGATTCAGCCTCTAAAAGTTCAGTTCTTTGCCTAAGTAATCTGTTCTCCGCCCTGAGCCTCCGTAACTCTACCATTTCCTCTTGTTCCTTCATTTTGAGAACCGTATAATCCTTTTCCAGCTTCTTCATCCTCTTTGGATTAATTTTCATACTGTACGCCAGATTCATAAGTACGTCCGGATCTTTCTCTGCTTTACTCGGTAATTGTTTCTGAAAAAACTATAGGAGACATTTCGCGTTAAGCGAATTGTAATTTTAACGGTAAGTATATGTGTGTATGTATATATATACACACACACACACACACATATTCATATATGTATAAATACGCGAGAACACGTGTAATCGATTGGAAAGCGAATGTCGAAACAAATGTGCACACAGATGCGCGCTCGGTATTTCTAAGATGGAAATACAAATTGTTGCTAACCGACCTACATCTACGAACGCGTAGGCGTGACTTCGTCGATACAAAAGCAGCCTCGCACATCGATCTACCGCGAAGAGTACTTTGAGTTACGTACTCTCACGCCGTCGGCGAAGTATTAACGCGTTCGTTCATTGTCCTTCGGTGCTCGAGTTTCCAAATAAAAATGTCTCTGTGCCGATCATTACCTTTAACATGCCCTCCATATCCAAACTGAGCAAATCCTCCTTTCCTAAATGCAACATAGCCAGCGCAACTTTGAAGATTATTTCCATTCCTTCGGACAGAAAGACGTCAAAGATACGACAGGCGAGGGGTAGTCCCAGTGCCGTGGTGAACAGCGTGAGAAACCAAGAGGAGGCGTACATCGAAGTATGAAAACCTTGAGCCGTGAAATGAGCGTGTAGTTCGGGATGCGTATCGGCGACTAAATGTTCTAATTGATACATGCACACCCCTAATTCTGCCATACTCGGCTTAAACATATCTCGCAAACGATACTCTTGCATAAGCGCTACTAATACTGCGAAAGCTTCTTCCTCTGGCATTTGCTGCAACAAGCCATTAAAAAGGGGATCGTTGAAAACAAGGGTAAAGTCGGCGTATACCGTTTCTTTCTTTTCTCTCTCTTTTTTTTATATATATGTATATATTTTTTTTTATTCTTATCTCTTTCTTTCGTTTTACTTTGGATAACGGTCAGGAGAATATCCATCGCGTGTTATAAAAGAAACGCAATACTGCACCTGCATAAGAAGCAATCCTACAATGAATCCCGAACCTTGGCAGTAACCCACTTCGCGATCGTGAAGGCTATACGCTTTCATAACGTTAAACAAACTCTCCTGACCAAGACCGTCTTTTTCCTTAAAGAAGTCATGCTCAGGATATGTTCTCGCTATATCTCTCCTGATTATCCTCTCGCAGGCGGACGTTGCTTTGATATACTCTGCGAACTGCTTTTTTACCGGAGAATCGTGAGCGCCGCTCAACAATTGCCAGACGATACCCCTAAAATGGTTTTATACTCGTCAATGTCTAAACTAACTACATCTACGTCCGTTTGACAAAGGGTAAAGAAAAAAGTATAAGAAAACGTCGACTATGTTCGCTAATCTTAAGAAAAAGAAGATGCATCGTACTACAAGGACTATAGTTTAGTGTCAACGCGAGTGACGATGTATATGCGTGTTCGCATATGTTCTACTTTGGCGAGATCTCACTGTAGTTACGTAATATACAATATGTACAATGTGAACTCCTCTCTTTCACGCACACATACACGTTCTCTTTCTTTCTCTCTCTCTCTCTCTCCCTCTCTCTCTCTCTCTCTCTCTCTCTCTCTCTCTCTCTCTCTCTCTCTCTCTTTCTCTCTATCACTCGATTTACCTGAAGTGATGGGGTATACCCTGTCGAACCAATTCTTTGACAAAGTCTTTTCTCTTCTTCCAATGATAATCCCAATCAGCAACTATGTGACCCCAAAGACTCCAGGTGTTCTCCTCGCCATCGGCCGTCGTGTGGCGTCGGGGTGCGGCATCTCCGTTGCCTCCGCTACCCCCCGACGCCACCGACACCTGCGATGTGTCGGAACCCTTTCTACTGTGATTGCTTTGAAGCGAGTTCAACGACTTTGCATCCGATTCGATGAGCCTGGAAATAAACGCTCGAATTAGGACGAGTACGCTTTCCGTTGGCTCTAAACGAGCCGCCAGCGAGGATAATCGCGCAATTTCAAATAGGTACGGTCATTTTCTTCGAGCCGTTTTAATATTCAGTGAAATTCGTTGATTTCGCTCGGACGTGACGACTCGCCTTGACGAAAGCGAGATCGTTAAGAACGTATTCGAACGTAGACGTGGACTTTTACCTATTGGCTTCCTCCAGTTTAGCTAATAGAGCCAGCTCGTCGGTAGGAATTTCCTGGGACGAATTTATCCTCTCCACCTGATAAAATTCCGCCGACGGAGTCGGAAATATCTTGTCGGAGTGGCGCGTATCGCAGTGCGAGGAGGAGGAAGACTGTTGTTGGTGCACGGTAGTGCATAAACGCAGCAGGCTCATCAGCTGAGGTCCATGACGCGTCGATCCTAATTGTCCTACTGTGCGCGTGTCGTCGTTGCCGCCTTCGCGAGACCTGAAACGAGTCGAACTTCGTTAGAAGAGTGAAAATCGCAATTACCGGTTCGAGCTATCACGCTACGACCCCGTTAATTGTTTCGACTTAATTAAGGAAGGATCGTGCGCCCTCCCCTCCTCTTTGCGGAATAATTTATGGTCTCCGCGCTCGAGAGAAATATTCAAATTTACGCACCGTTCGCATCGGGATACAGCGACGATTTTTAAAAACATGCTGCTTCGATAAAAGCGATCGAGAGACGAATTGAAACTAACATTTTTATGGCACGCATGAAGATCGAATCCGCGCGAAATGCGAACGAGCGGGCTTTATTAGCCTTCGAAGCAATTCTCTTGATAGGGAAACGCCCCAGCGTTACGACGCGCGGCCAATGAAATGTCGACGATTCGTTCCTTCCGCGATAAATCAAAATACGTACGCGTATACGTCGTTATCGTACCAGCGAACGTCGATTTTTCGTTAATGGATTAAAGATCCGACGTTCTTCGTTTTGTATTTCGCGCGCTGATCACGTGCCCCGCTCAATTTTCTCGCGGCAAATTTTGAATCGGTTTCGCTACGAAATTCGACTTTTTAGCCGTCTTCTCGAACGAATCTCGTACCGTACGCTTTCGGATCGATCTCGAACTCCTTTTTCTCCCCTTCCCAAGACTCTTCAACTATACGAGCTTTTCCACTCCGACATCATCGGGTGCAATAAAGCGTGCATCGTTAGCGCGTTGTCGTTGTTCGTTCTAACTCCTATATCCCGGGCTGGAGCCCTTCTCAAAACAGCGGTTAACGATGCCGTGGAACGACAACGACGTTCGTTTCGAGAGAGAACAACTGGCACGAACGCTCGAAGCTACGTGGCTCTCTCTCTTGATGTGGAGAAAGAAGCAGAGAGAAACACCGATACCGAGAGTTATTCTGGATGCTGATGATACTAATAAAAGGTTAGTGGGCGCATTATAATGCCCGTCCGATACACCATGCGTCCAAAATACGTCCCAGTTTATGCATCGATAAAAAATAATAATGTATCAATGTATAAACACATTTGGAAATAAAAGTATGAAAATTGAAAATGGTGTTTTTACCTTTCATCTTATATATTAAGTTGTTACATACGAAATGTCCAATTTTTAAAACGACAAAAGAACATATGAAATCGGTCATTTCATATCTCACACACGCAAGAAAAGTGTCACGAGTAAAAAAATGCCAAAATCTCGTTTTATTGCCGCTTTTATGTAAAATAATGTCCGTCTTCGATCAGGAAAAACGTCACGAGATAAAACTCACTAATAAAAAATTAAAAAATAAATTATTAAAATGACACAAATAAAAAGAGGGTGGTTTTTAGGGATTCCGACTATCGCTAGGATAAAAAATGTGCAAGATACAATGCTTTAAGAGACCTTGCGATGAGTAAATTCAGACGTTCTATAAATTCATTTTACGTTATGCCACGGGAAAAAATAACTTTAAATTAACGTGTAATTTTCTTCTCTTCCATTTACTGGTTTTGTTCTGTGACACTTTTCTTACGGTGTGCGATATGTAACGACCTGACGTATACCCATCCCCAACGCATCTTTTCACGTATTAACGAGTTCTACCTTTTCGAGAGTTTATTCCGAATAATCCGTGCCGTTGCAGGTGTCAGTATACCACGTAAAACCATCAAGATCTTATGCGGTGGTGGTAACGAGTCCGCTCCGTTCCTCGTTTTACTTATTTTTACGTTCACCCTCGGTTTTTCCTGGCACCGTAAAACGGTACCCTGCCGATTCCACTCGTTGGCAACGCACATTCCAACGAACGCGTTCATCTTTAAAACTCGATACTTCTCTCACACTCTATCTCTCGTTTAAATCGATCGATGGACGTTCATCGTCTTAAAGAAGATGAATTCGCGCGGCTCGAGAAGTCTCCAGAATGGTGTCGCGTCGAAACGATCCAACGAAGTCGAATGACCGATCGGTCGTCGATCGGTAAGAAGAAAGATTCACGACCTTTAATTCGCACGCTCGAGAACGGAATCGCATTACCGTCGCTTCGTCAAGAAGCTGACCGTGCGTTTATGGCAAAGAAGCTTGCTCGCCTTCTGTTCTCCTACATACATATATACGTGGATGCTCTACCTTCGGAAGAAAGAGGAAGCAATTAGCGCGTGTGAACGAATTAGCGGGAGAGATAACGAGCGAATCCGCGAGCAGCCGCCTTACGTGGAAAGCTGTACCATAAGCAGGCCGAGTATCGTGTATGTAGATCGGAGATTCGATTTTCTGCAAAAACTACCGCGCGAGAAAGTCTCTTTTCATTTCATTCATCTTTTCTTTTCCTCGATGCTGCAGAGTGATCGGATCTCTATCGTAGATTTGCTATTTTATTTCCGATCGTTCGAATCATCGTACGTTCTCGAATAATTTCATAAGACGCCTTTGAAACTTCTCGGAGAAGCACAGCGGCGAGTTGCATTCGATCGGTCACGCATCCTAGTTTCAAACCGCGCGCAGAGCGTAATGTTACGATTTACGTTTACGGAATCGCAGTCTATGTGAGAGTACGAGATATATAGATAGATAGATAGATAGATAGAGGGAGAGAGAGAGAGAG
>JAIFRP010000026.1:1194055-1238990 GCA_032403825.1 Odynerus spinipes
CTCTCTCTCTCTCTCTCTCTCTCTCTCTCTCTCTCTCCCCCTCTCTCTCGTTTGCTTTTTGTCGATTAAAAAGTTTTGCAAAACTGCTTTGAAAGCGCGTTGACCGTGAACCACCGAGTCGTAGATACAATCGGCATCCGGAAACGCGTATCTCTCTTGTTTCTCTACCTACGTTTATACGTATGCACGGATCCACACACGTAATACACAATACCCACGTAAATTGTTTCCGACGGCGTTGAGGAAAAAAGAGACGGAAGAGTTACGGCTCGTTCTATCTTTTTCACTCTCGTCCTCTTTGTATTTCCCGCGACAACGAAGACGTCGAATTAAACTTCGAGGCGCGAGTTACGCTCGATTAAAATTCTCTCTCTCTATATATATACACAATCTCTTTTTATTTCTCTTTTTGTCGGAAGTCTCGCGAGAAAGAAAAGTTTTAAAAATTCCTGGTCAGCTGAGAAAGGTAAAATGATAGAAGAAGTGGTAGAAGATGAACAGAAAACGTAGAACTTCCATCAGCTTCGTCTTAGCGGACATTAGGGAGAGGAATCGCTAATGAAAAGAAATTAGAGTTAAAATTGCGCGCTTTCACCGTTCATGCCTTATCCATTATTTCTCATGCGTTTACCGTACATACATACACATCTAAGTATCTCTATGTATATATCGTAGAGAATGTCTCGGTACTAAAGTTCTGACCTCATCCAACGTTACCCTAATTCACATAAATCGTCATAGCCACACGCGTAGTCTTTCCGTTGATCGCGTAACGTCTCGAACGTGTTGTATCACCGATTCTAACAAATCTCGATCGAATCGAGCTATATCTTTTTGTAAAGCATTCGAGAATACTTTTACTTTCTCTCTATGTACATAAGTTGTGAAAAAAGAGCAGCCGTGCGTTAAAAATGAATAACGGGAAGCACATGGTCGAGGTACTCCAAAAGTTATAATAATTAAATCGCTTTCCGACTGGCTTATGGAATATTATTTTAAATGGGTTAATTATTAGAATTTCTTTCATAACGTAGATAAGCTTTTTATCCTAATCACTATGGTGACTAGGTATAGCAATATTCTGATAGGTTCTTGATAAAATGCAGCTTTTCGTTAACCTAATCGCACATCTCAAACGTATTCTATCACTGATTCTAACAAATCTTCTCGAACAAATCGAGCTATACCATTTTGTAAGACATTCGAGAATGCTTTTACTTTCTCCCTATGTAAGTCGCGAAAAAAACGAGCAGCCTTGCGTTAAAAACGAACAACGGGGAACACATGGCCGAGGTGCTCGAAAAGTTAATTAGATCGTTCTCCGAATGGCTCGGATCCTATATAACACGTTGAGTGCCATGGCGGTCACCGGTGGCCGACAATTTCGCAGATTGTGTTTGAAATATTTCTAAATTTGATTTCTTTACATCTACGAGAACGTAAACTATCAATTGCAACAATAGTAAGATCTAATATAAAAAAAATGTGATAATGAATTCATCGTACTTTTATTTCGAAAGTAATTACATCTATTTCTTAAGCGACCAACACGCTGACTGACCTATTATATTTATGAAAGTTCCACTAATAAGAGAGTGTGATAATATAATAATAAAATAATAATAAAAATAATAAAAGATAATATAATGATAAAATAATCATAAACAACGTTTAAACTTAATAAAAACAAAATCGGCTCGGCACTCAACGTGTTAAGTCTTACCGATTCCTCGACATACTCGGAAAATACGCAAAAGTTTTTCTCGTTCACGGGAGTTCGTTCATTTCGGCTTTGCCAAGGACGAAACTCTTGCACGAGGCTCGTAGCAGACCAGAGGACTCGCGTTATCTGGGCCGCTATCGCCGACGTGCCTTTCGTTATTTCACGCTTGTCCTCGGCGATTTATGGATCATCGCTCGATGCACATGAAAGCACACGTGTAACGTCCTCGTCATCGTTCGCGCGTCGAGCCCGATGATCCCACCCTATCTATCATCGCTTTAATTATCTCAGACGTCGCGTACTCGCTATTTTTCCTAGCCGTATCGAAATGCTTTCATAATGTAGATCGCGCTACGATAACGTCGCTCTTCCCTCGAGTTCGATCGGTCCTTATCATCGAGCAACGCTCCGATTCGATTTTAATCACCTACTGCAACAATAATTTACGAATGTATCAAAACAATGCGAGGAGTAGTAAGAACGAAGGAGGCACTCTTACCGTGACGCGGAGATACCGTAGAAAATTGTCGTTATTGTTACAATCCGGTACAATATATTTAAAGGAAATTCTAGAATTTATGCTACATAGTTGGTTCACCTACCGTGAACCAACTAATTCACCACTGCTTGCTTAACTAGTTACTGTTTTTATAAAAAGAAACCAACTTGCTGATAAAGGAATAATGACAGGCTCATTATTATACCACTGAAGAATAATTGGCATTGCCAAACCGGTAATTATCACCATGAAGGAGAACCTACGCTTCCAAATTCTCATTGCTTTACATGAAGGAATAGCGGAGTAAAATAAATGATGGTCCTCCATAGAAAAGTAGATCCAAACTATGTTTGAAGAATAAAATGTAAGTATAAATATGTCTATGCTCTGAGAAAAAGCCATGTGTCCTTAGCGAATACTACCTGTATGGAGCAGAATAAAAATAATAAAGGCAAATAATTAACGAGGAAAAAAAAAAGAAAGTAAAGGAGTACTTGCTGAAACGATGCCTAAAATGGGCAAAATTTTGGCGGTAGGCCTTTTTCTCGACGGTCTAGGAACAACAAACTGTCAAACGAATCACTTGCGACCATCTGGTTCTAACATACCAACGCATATTAGGTCACTTACCTCCGGCACGATTCGTATTCCGTGTACAACTCATTAAATGACGGAACGTTGCCCGAAACGATGGAAGTCGCTCTTACTAACTAACGGAATCCGAAGGAACGCTTTCCGTGGGCCGACAAACATGTACGCGACTGTCACCGCTCGAAACTGTCATCACGATAGATTTGTCCACGCGCACAATGTTACCAACGAATGAACGCTCCTATTTCCACTATCGTATAAGGGAATTTTCTTATTCCGAGGACCGTAAATGCAAACGAGAATGTAGAAGTCCCACTTCCTTCCTTCTTTCGAGTACCGTTACGAAACACGAATCGTATGGAGAGCGTAGAGGGGTAATGTTAATTTGAATCACGCTGCCGCACTCGCGCCATCTCGTGGTGATCAATTGAACTCAAGTACGAGCGCGTTCTCAGATGACGACGTTGCTACTTTTTTCTGACCTATCGTATACGAACAGCGGACACAGATCGTGTATTAAAAATCATTACTGACGGATATTCATAATTCGAGAACAATCACGGCAGATTTTTTTACCTTCATGCGCCTCTAGTTTGTACACATTCAGAGCTAAGTTCCTTGTGATTCTCGTGTGTTCTTCTTTGTGTCTTGTGATGCAACGTTAGTGGAAGTTTTAATCGAGTTGTACTTAATTTTATAAAGACAAATCAGAAATAAAACTTTTTATTTTTGTAAAGTGAACTTTTGCTTTTAAAATGGATGTAAAACTATTAAAAGAGATTGATTATCTGACTCGTAAGTTTTTAGTTAAGATGCTCCGCGTGAATTTATTCTAAACTCGTGATTGCAACATCATAATTTCAGGTCTTATAAAAAAACACGAGAGTGAATCATCAGGGAGTTTGCCTAATGCAAATTACAATGATACAAATAGGGAGAGTATAAATACGAATACAACAAAACATAAAAGTGCTATAAATTCGCTTGAATCTCAATCAAGTAACAAACTTACTTTTGAAGGACCAAATAATCGTATTTATGTAAAACCTCTCACAATGACGAGTAACGTTTACGTAAATCCAAATTTTAAGCCACAAAATCCTGTGATACATATCAATCCTAAAATGCATATAAAACCATTGATTCATGTCAATCCCAAAATAGTAAAAAATGTCGCCGGTACAAATAAAATCACAATAACCAATACTTCTGAATTAATAACAAATTCTCAGCATGGTTTAACGCAAATGGACATCAAAAGATTGAAACTTCATGCCAAACCATTGGTACATGTAAATCCGAAAATTATGAATAACGTTGTTGACTCGACTAAAGAAACAGAAAATAATAATGCAAACGTCGCATCGTGCGTTAAAGAAAACATTATGTCGGTAGATATAAAGAAATCTGTATATGTAAATCCAAAATTAATGTCCAAATTATCTTCGACTAAGGAGCATAAAATAACTGAAAAGAAAGAAGCTGTTGCAGATCTAAATCAACCTATATGCTCAAGATTAAAATTTGTACGGAAACTAGACAATACAAAGACTCCTATAAAAAAATCTAATATGTCAAATATTTTATTATTATCAAAAAGAAAGTTAATAAGAGTAAGGCGTACATCGAAAGGAAATACTGCGGTTTCTCAAATAGGTCCTTATAAAGTTAAAAGACATTCCCTTTCTCCGTCGAAAAAAATTAAAGCTACTCTATATCAAAGTACAAAAAATATAGCCAATAATAATAATACTATTCAAACAACTAGTAATAATATAAACTTACTAAAAGTAAATAATGTTAAAACAAAAGTAAATAAATACAAGATTGATAGGACTGTGCAATCATCGATGCAACCTAAAAAAACTGAGGCTTCTCGACCAAAGAAAACTAAGTAAGTATAGCGGAAGAAAGATTAAAGTTTTTTCTCCTTACTTAATATGTCTTATATTGCAGGTATAATTCAATGGAATTAATAACAATTGGAGGAATAGTATACAAATCATCTAGGAACCAATTAGTTCGTAGAAGTTACTCCTTGAAAAGTATGAATATTTTTTTTTACTAAATTTTATGCAATTGTCTTTTTGCTTTCATTAAACTTGTTTTAGGAAAAATTGCAACAAATACAAAAGAAGATAAATTTATAATTACAACAAATGGTAAGAAACTTTGTAGACTTAAAACGGCCAAAGATGTACCTAATCGGAAGAGTACTATACAAACGACTGAATTAAAAGTCAACAACTTGGTTACATCTAAAGTTGCTTATAAGAACAACATTAGGTATATTTACTTCAGCCATAATCGTTTAATCAAAGAAAAATTGCACTGTGCTTTCATATGCTCTTCATTTGTAGTAATAAAGTTAAACAAAGGAGTATACAAATTTTACGTAACAAGATGCGTAAAAATAATCAGCCATGTTTATTCTTCCAACGATTTGGATACTGTGCCAATCAGAAAAAGGGGACCTGTACTAAACTCCATGACAAAAAACAAATCTCAGTTTGTAAAAGGTATATAATTATTTTGATTTATCAGGGATATGATTCAGACGTTACTAATCTAAACTTATGTATTTTAACTTTTCAATGCTATTAAATAATGTGTATGAGCAAATCTAAATTCTAACTTTACATACGTATGTGCAGATTTCTTCAAGGGAAATGCTTACTGGATAAGTGTCCACTTTCGCATGATGTTGGACCAGAAAAAATGCCAACCTGCAAATATTTTCTAGAGGCCTGTTGTACGCGAGATCGATGTCCTTATCGTCACGTCAAAGTTTCATCCAACACCCCTATCTGCATAGAATTTCTCAAAGGATATTGTTCTAAGGGAAACGAGGTAATATCATGCTACTTTTATTTCTGCATATACATCTGCAATTGATAAATTATACTTCTTCATGCTTGCCATTCTACAGTCCTAATTAAGTACAGTCCATGCTATGTTTATTTTATATCTAAGCATTTTTAATAACTAGAGAAGTGATTTCTTCTTCTACAGTGTAAGCTGCGTCACGAGTATCTCTGCCCCGAATATAGCAAGTCGGGGAGCTGCAGCAAAGGTAAGTATTGTCCCTATCCTCATAAACCAACTACATCTACTGCCCGACAGACCAATAAGTATCTACAAAAAGAACCTAATGTAACCAAAAGTGAGGATACATGTACAATGGAGAATGACACAGAATTGACCAATCATGAATCTAGATTAAGATATTACGAAAGTACTAATACAATCGATACTGATCTTACCGTAACAAGAAATAATATTATGAAAAAACTACAAATTATGAAAGATACTGAACTCGCAACTAAATCTGGCAATGTAATTGCGAACGATGAATTGTCTAATAACAGTGTCATGGAACCAACTATACTTGACGAAGAGTCAGCAATAAGTTCTGAGAACAAATTGCCGAAAAGACCGCCTATCGGTGTATTACCTGCTTTTATTCCTATTAATTAACAGATATGATTATTATTTTGACGATAGAATCTTCAATTTTATTTATGCATACATGCTTTTCAATTAATTTCAAGCATTCATATATTTAGCAAAATATAATTTATTCCATGTTATACGTTATCAACATTTTAATTTTATGTAAACGTTTTTTATTATTATTTTCAATATTATACGTAAATCATAAAATCGGTACTGTGATATATTTAGTTATATTAATTAAATTGCACAATTTTGTATTTTATACACGATGTTATTTAGTATTACTTACTTTTACCTTTTTACTTTTTTTGCAATTGATTTGAAATGAAAATAAAAAAGTTGCTAGATATTTTATATATTTATATTTTGCTAAATTTATTTTTCTTTGTTTTGTGAAGCTAGTTAAACATGTTACATCATAGCATAAAACAGCCTCACATAAAAAAGCAACTTTAGGTATTGTGATTGAAAAAAGTGTCCTATAATGTTTATGAACTGTAAAAAATATCTTCATTGATCTAAGGTACAAAAATATAAAATGTTGCTCTTTAAGGTTTGAAGCACGTGAATACATATACAATAAAGGACACTGTATTCTTAGTCATTCAAACAATCCGATCCTGTAGAACTAAACGTTTATTAAAAATCTGTACTCATCATTTTTTCAATATAAATAACATGCATTTTTAAGACTGAAGTCTATCTAAAATAGCAAATTAATGATATAATATGATTATATTTAGTGTTATTCTGCATTTAGTTCCCCTCAGTGTTATTTACCAAGTTTATACTTAAATTCTATAAATAAATAAGTCGGGCAATTCATGTTTGGTCTTTATGAGAGTATACATGTATATTTAATTCTTCCATAACATTTTTTATCTTATCTGTTAGACATATATAAAGTACAAAAATTATATTTTGTAAATTGTATAAGACACTCCTGTAAATAAAGGATGTATATTTGTTAATAAAGATTTTACCTGATATATCAGTATATGTTTTTTATCAAATCCTCGTACATCCTTTATATTAATTAATATTACTATAAAAAGAAGGTAACATTTACAGTCAATGATGAAATAAATTATTATTCTATTTATACAAAACTTTTAAATTATTAATATGATTATAAGCTAACAAGATTGGACCGTGTAGTAACAAGGATAATTTGGAATTATCAACTGAGGCAGACAACATGATCCATTGTTGGAGCCAATCTTTCATACTTTGCACTGACATATTCGTAGGATTTAATCCTCTGAAAGATAAGACCTGAAAATGTATAAATTAAACAAACATCAATAACATATACAAGATTCTTCTCTTACCCAAGATAATGATTCTTCAGACATATTGGTTATCCCTCCTTCTTTAACTATAGCATCATCCATCCGTTTTATTAACATACCCCTTTCTATCAAACGTTGTCTTCTAAAGGGTCTCCAAATAGTTAATCCGTGGATCCCAAGTAACTCTTTCTAAAATGAAAAATATAAAATATCATATATATGTATTGTAAAGAAAACCATGTTCGTTTATCATTTACCATATGCTTATCCCCAAGTTCTTCTAACGAATATGGTGAATTTTCAAACAAAGTACCACAAGATATCACACTTTCGGTTGTTGGATGTCCACCACTGCCTAAACACGCAATGATTCCATTCCATTTTCTTTTTAAATATATGTCATTAATACAGTTAACTTTAGTTTCCATACAATAAAATAATGGTCTACTGTGTTTGAACCGTTTCGTATGATCAAGAAGCATAAAATTTGCTCTTTGTTCTAACGTCCAAAAATGATAAGTTAACAGTTGTCGTGGAAAGTAATATGCCAAAGGAAAGATGAAATAGTTAGTAAAAGGTAACATAGATATTAGAAGAACAGGTGAAATCTTAAGCAGATCTTTCGGCATTGTATAAATCAACTGAATCTCTTCTCTTTTTATATTGTTTAAACCATCCAAATTTTGTTTCTTTAATAAGGACATATATTTTCCTAAATCTGAGAAAAATTCTTTGGTACCATTCTTAAAAACGCGATACAAAAGCATCGTTTTTGGAAAGCTCTTGGCTAAAGTCTCTTCATAATTTTTTATATAATTAATATATCTGGTAAACCAATATTGTTTTAGGTTAGATACTTTTCTTTTTTGTCTATCCTTGTTCCCCATTTGTATAACATAATTTTGAGTTGTATTATACATAAAATAAACTGAATTACGTTTCTCATAAATCAAAACTCTCGAAATTGCTTTATGCATAGTTACTTATTCTTTTTAAACTCTGATCATAAGTTAAATGTATCGAGGTTAAATTCTTATTTATTCATTCAAGATGCATTTTAACTGTTTATTTAACATGTTATAAAGATTCTTCGTTATTCGTTTTTACGTCTCACTTATTAATAATCCTTTTTAGGGTATCTAATCACATTTTATTTTAGAAAATGAATGTACCACACAAAGGTGCATGCGTGTATTCTTCTACTGCGCTTCATACCGCTAATAAATTAGTTAAAGTAATTGAAAAGGGTACTTTTAGCTATTTTAACCATTTTTTTCCTGCTATCTATAAATATTATAAATGTTCTTCTTCTTCTTCTTCTTCTATCTATTGGCTATGACTCGCGTGCGCGGTCTTAAGCCATAACCAGGTTAAAATTATAAATGTTATATAATTATTGCTACAACGATGAAAGTTTATCGTAAGGAAGCGTGTTGCGAAATCCCTGACGTAAAATCTATCTATTGGCTATGACTCGCATGCGCGGTCTTAAGCCATACCTGACGTAAAATATTATTCAAATGAATTAACGTGATTGGTAGAGTTTGTTTCACGAAGCAAGTAACTTTTGTATCCTAATCATTACGGTGACTACGCTATAGAAATATTCTGATAGGTTCTAACTAAAATGCATCTCTGTCATTGGCTATAAAGAAAGTAGTTTTGGATTTGCTCATCTAATACATGCGTATACCGAATTGACACAGGAGATCATTGAGGAACGTCCTTTTCATTATCTATCGTGCATAAACAATCCAAGAGAAGGGGTTGTGTGTTGTATGTTGCTACTGACAGCCGACTTGTATTTCGAAAAGTAATATAATTGCGAGTAATCTTGCTATCAATTATATCAAAGATAAATATTATTAGTAAACGAAAGGGCAACGTTATCAAATTGTACTGATTATATTAGAAGAGTCACAATGTCATCGGATCAGATACATGAAAAATTGACATCTATCACAGAAAAATATGTTAAAGTCAAAGAATTACTCGATGAACAACAAACGTTTGGTTCAGAACGTGAACCGTATGAATTAAAATATAAAGCCATAGGTATTCTTAAAGAAATGGAAATAGATCTCAACAATGCCATAAACAGTGGAATACAGGAAAAGGAGAAAGGTTTTATAATGCTTGCTATTGTTCATTTGAATAGAGGAATATTGCATGTTGATACAGAAGAATTAAAAGCTGGAGAAGATCAGTTTATGAAGTGCATTGACCTATTGAAAGATAGAGAATTAGAACCGGAAGCTGTTTTGGTAGTTTTATCAGCATTAAATCAATTGGGTATAATTTGGTCTCGGTGGAGTCAACCAGCAAAAGCTAAAGCATTCCTTGATCGAGCAGAACGGATTTATAAAGACTTTACCGATACAAAAAAGTCTTGTCAAGTTCCTGTTAGTTTCGCATCACACTTTGGCATCACAGATACCCAAGAAGACTTACATTCTAAACCACTGGAAAGAATACACACACTGACATTATATTACCTAGCACAAGTATATGGAGCTTTAAAAAATCATCACAAGTCTGCGGTATATTGTCACATGACATTATGTAGACAGTTAGAAGAAAATGACGTAATAAAAGATTTGGATTATATTGAGTGGGCCCTTAATGCTGCAACTTTGTCACAATACTTTATGAAAAATGAAGGATTTCCTCAAGCTAAACATCATTTGGCTGCAGCATCTTATATACTGAAAAAATATGAGGATATTATGAAAGAAAAACACATTGAGACAGAGAGTGAAATAGCTGCAGCTGAATATGAACGTTTTAAACACAGAAGTGCTGATGTAGCTAGATGCTGGGCTAAATATGGTATATTGTTACTGAGTCTATCAAAACAGCGTCTTCTACAGAAAGCAGAAAAGGATGAAACTGATTTACAGGACAGTACAGATAGTCAATTAGATTCTAAAGCAGAAAAGGATTCAGAAAGATCTTTCGATGACCTAAAATTTGACATTCTAATGGATGATATTAAACCATTTGCTGATGAAATTACAGATGCATACCTTTTGGATTTTAATGATGCTAGACCTGTATTTTTAAATGTCCAGAAGTGGTTAGATCAAGCAAAATCATATTATACTTTAGAGGATCATGCATCAGATTATGTAGAGATTATACAAGATATGTCTCAAGCATACAAATATCTATCCTTCTTTGAAGAAATGGAAGATCGTCAGGCAAAAATGCACAAGCGTAGAGTAGATATTTTGGAAGCTACTGTCCAAGAGTTAAACCCCCAATATTACAAAATTGCATGTAGGCAAATTTGGATGGAATTAGGAGAAACTTATTCTGATATTTTAGATATTAAGTTGGACCGTTTACAAATAAGCGAAGATAATCCAGATCCTCATGCATTGACAAAAATTAATCATTTAGCTGAAAGTGCTATTAAAAATTTTCAATTATTTTTAAATTCTTTGGAAAATAATTCTACAGATGCAAAGACTGTAACATTTTCTGACGATGTTGTACAACCTGCATTAGGTGCATATTTCCAGATGGGAAGATTGTACAATAAAATTATAACTCCTGACAAATCCATACAATTGGAAAATACTCAGAATAGTATCAACGCTTATCGATTCGTAATCGATTATTGTGAAACTCATCCTAAAGCTGCAGAGTTAATGAAACAAGAACTAACTCTATGTCAAGAAATCGTAAATTTACTTCCTATGAAAGCCGATAAACTAAGGCAAGAACTAATGAATTCAGGAACGAACCTGCTTACCGCATTTTAAATATATACATATTGATTACCTAAAGTCTTGAAAAAGTCGATATTGATTTTAATTTATGCATGTTGATTACATGACATTTCTGCTCTTTAAAAATACAATGAAAAGTATCTGCATTTTTGTGAAATATGTTTGTAAGTATATGAATATAAGAAAGGACCATTGTGCGATCTTTTCATGTAAAATGTACACAACGATTTTTTGCAATACAAAGCACCTACAGTTAGTCTATTTTGTTATAAAATTAAAGATGAGAAATAAATGTAAATCAACCTAAAAATAGTCATAGGTTATTAGAGTTTCCTATTTTTTGTGACATGTATTTTAAATTAAAATATTTATCTTAAATGACTACTCCAAAGACATGGATTCACTAATTAGTTTTAATTATGTCTGTCCAGTTAGTGTGAGGTATATAAATATATTGACATCAATATTGCCAAAAAATTTTGTTTTTATTCCACAAAATAAAAAGGTTACTTCTTTTCTGCTTTCTTGGTTGCTTTACTGGCACCAGTTGCCTTGCTCTTCTTAGTACTCTTTTTCAATCTGTAGAAAGCATCTGTCCTCAATTTGTTTCTTATTTGCCTAGCTTTCCTCAATTTAAAACGGTCAAAGTCACTAAGTGCAGCACGCTGAAATTAATGTTAGATTGATTAATAAAAGTTACAACCAATATCAAATACATCATACTTTTATATCACATATAGAAAACAGAGAAGTTTCTAGATGTAACTAGTTTCATAAATGACCATACCTTCTTCTTAGCTTCGACTTTTCTGGCCCACATTGTTTTCTTCCATAATTCGTCTATTTTACCATTTTCCCATGCTTTGCGCACAACCCGTGTAGAACCAGTGTATGGAAAACGTAAGCGGAACTTAGTAAGATGTAGTTCGTTTAGCCTCATCTGGCCACGGGGTACTTTTGATGTGGGTCCATCAACCAGAACCTGTTAGTGTTACGACTAATATAAAGACTAGTAGAAAGATTAAACTATTACTAATTTTGATCATTTAATCTTCAGATAATAAAGTTAGCATCAGCTAAGTGTCAGCCGGCAATTCCTATCAAGATATTGGGATCATCATTAAAGTACAAAGATGCACATAACTTTTAACAACAAAGGTTTCATGTATTTGAATCTATTATATATCTAGTAATAGTATAAATTAATAATAAGTTATTTACCCGGTTCTGATCGATAACATCAACAATTGTGACGAGTTTGCCCTGGTAAGGGCCATCGCTCACGTAGGCGACTCGGCCAGATTCCACAAATCTTTGGAACGGCTGCAGAAATGTCAAATGTTTATTAATTTATTTCTTACTATACTTTATTTCTGCTTTTATACAGATAAATGTGAGTATGAAATAGTATTGTTACATGAAGAAAGTTGAATTCTACAAACACGTAACAAAAACCGATACTCTTTGACTAATCGTGAATACCATGTGGTTGATAAACCATCTGAATATAAGGTTATGTTAAGTGACGCTATATAGATTAATCATACTATATATTAGAATTTATAAGAAATATGAAATTTATAGAAATGAAGAATAATTTAAATACTAAAAACTTAGATTTTATATTCTTACTACATTTTTATACGAGGAATAACGACGAACTTCACAACCGAAATGCACTTACCATGATGTACCGGAAGTGAAAGAATCGTAGAGGATATAGACGGACAAGGTGGAATTGGTACCAAAATTCAAACACAATGATCCCTACATTTCTTTTACGTTTCACTGTTTTTCCGCACTACCAATATAAGAACAAGAAAATTTCCTTGGTCATTTTTAAATATCGATACTGAGTTATTTATATACTTCGAATATTAAATTAACTGAAAAACTCGCTTATTTGAATAAGCAAGGCCTTCAATAAATTTCTTATCAAGAGAATTTGCACGTGTAATAATTTATAAGATTTGACATTAACGAAACTGTATTACCGACAGTGCAAAGTTGAACATAACCTATGTTAAAAAATCAATATAAAAAAAAGATAAACAACAATGAATTTTACGTGTATTAGAAATTTTTCAAACTTAGCTAAGAGAACATTAGTTAACCATTGTCAATATAAAGACAAAGGAAGATTATTATTGTTTAATAATGTAAAAATACACGTAATAAATAGATCCAAAGTGTCTAGGCCGTCTTTATATGACACAAGTCGAAAAAATAATAAATCTATCAATTTATATGGTTATTTTTTACTGGTGGGTAATTTAAATAGATTATTTTTACTATTGTGCATTATATTACAGGTCAGGAAGAATACTAATTACTTATAATATAATGGATTTAAGGGTGTACCGATTTCAACATTTCTTCTTGGTACATGGCAGTTACGAAGACGACAATGGAAATTGCAATTGATAGAAGATTTAAAAAGTCAAATGAATATGAAGCCTGTCGATTTAGTAGAGAAGTAATTTTAAATAATATAGTAAATCTGCTATATGTATGAACATGACAATCATAAGAAATCAGAATATAATAATTCTTTCAGCATAGAGCAACTTGATTCTATGGAATATCATATGGTAAAAGTAAGAGGTAAATTTTTGCACGAAAAGGAATTTTTTCTTGGTCCTAGGTCTTTAACTTCTCATGGCAATTATGCGAATAGTGGAAGTCTTTTTAGTAGAAGAATGACTAGTGGATGGCATGTTATCACACCTTTTAAAGTAGAAGATCAGGAGTAAGTATACCTTTAATCATAAGATATTTGCATTTTTTATCTTTCACAAACCATTCTACATATAGTTTTAATAATTTTAGTCTAACGATATTAGTGAATCGTGGTTGGATACCTCATAATGCAAAAAGTTTACCACTTAGTAAAGTTGAAAATACCGTAGAAATTACTGGTGTTGTAAGAAAAGAAGAGCAACATTCATCTTTTGTCCCTGCTAATGATCCTGAAGGAGGACAGTGGTGTTATAGGTAAATTAAGATATATTTTGACATATTTTATATTAAAAAAAGACCATCTGACTAATGTATGAAAATTTTGATTTGTAGAGATATAAAGACTATGGCAGACATAGCTGGGACTTCTCCGGTATATGTGGATTTATGGTCCAAGCAAGATCCTAGTAATGGTCCCATCAGTTGTCAGACCAATATTAATGTGCGAAATGAACATTTCACTTATATGATTACTTGGTATACACTCTCTGTATGTACTGCACTTATGTGGTATCAAGCTTTTATAAAGAAAATACCAGTATTTTAATTAGTACAGGTTCCTAAAAGTAACAATAAAGATACACTATATTTGCACTTTGTGCGTGTACAATGACTTCAGGAATGTAATCATTTGCAGTCGGTTTCTTCCCAAATTTGATAAGACTCTTCGTATTTTATACTATACACTACAGCTACGTAACGTTTACATCGATGTTCTTGCATGTGTAGTAGTTTTCACGACTACTTTGGGGCGATATTAACGACATATACTTCGATTTTTAATCGAAGATATTGCAATGTTATTTTGTAAATTGGGTGAGTTAATATATTATTTTATATTATAATTTGTATATTTGAGGCACAATTTGTTTATCCATTAAGAAATATTACTTATCATCTTATTTATAATAAGACGTTTAATAAAATAAACGGGTTTCTAACTTACAATCATAGATTTCTTTATTTTATAACGCAACAAGTGAATGCTCCATTTTTAGCAAGATTCTAATTGCTCCCAGAAACGTTATCTCCCGTATTATAACAACAACAACAACAGCGATAATAGCGATCATTGTTAGCAAAATTGCTAACTATGGTCATAGTATATAGTACATTAATGAGCATAGAAAATATCTTTATACAAATATGAAAATATACAATATACAAATTACATTAATAGTGTGTACATTCTTTTATGTAATATTGTAATAAAATAGAGCGATATCATTAGTAATTAAACGACGATGAATGTAGGACCTATTTTCAAACGATGTGATTGGATAAAAGGAACATCCTTATTTCCCGTTTATCATTATCGAGATTTATGAAATTCTACGGGCAGCATTGCTGACCTCCTTTCAATAGGATAGAATTATTGATTTAATAAAAGAAAAAACGTTAAACTTGGTGTTTTCTTGCCAATGGAAATAAAGCACACCGATACAGTGACCGTATCGATCGTATGATCGTTCCGAACGAAAATCTTTTATTTTATTGTCGCGATTGATTATACCAATGTTAATTTAAACATCGACACGACAAACATATATAACTCTCGAGCAAGGTACAACAATTTATCAAATAAATTTTCCTACGCATTCAGGTATACGACATAATAACGATAATAATTTTCTATTATTACGGAATACAACGCAAAATCGATATTTGAATAAATTCAATTGCGTTTATTTTTCTCTATACCCTAAAATTCATGTAGAGTTCGTATGTATGTATATATAATACACGTGAATATCAATCAAATTCACGAATACCACTTTCTCTTCTTCCTCTTTTTCAGAGCGCAGAAGTCGGAAAGCTATGAAAATTTCTATTCTAACCAACCCCGTCCAAGAGTCCTTCTCGTTTGCGATGGAAGCCGTCGGAGAAGAACCGATTTCTACCCCTTTTCCGATCGTTCTTCAAGGTTACACATATTAAAGAGGAAGTATAAGTCTAACAAAGTTCTCGTTAAAATTCCCTATAACGATATTCCTTTAAACCCTCAAACATCGAAGCACATGCTAACGACTATCGTTTTCTCCTCAGATCTTTGACAAGTCTATTTTATCTAAGAACGGTTATCGGACCAAGTGCGTGTAACATCTAAAAGGAGTAGAGGGGTGTTCAAGGTGTATCAGAGTCCTTGGTTTACTCGTTGAGAACGCAAGTGCGTACGAGAGCGTCGCATACGGAGTAAGGATCGCAATTACTGCTGGGTCTTCTGTCCTCGAGATAGCCCTTCTTCTCTTCGGCTACGCCTCGAGGTATACGAATACTGACGTTACGATTGGCTACACCAGCGCTGAAATCGTGAATACTGCTAGTTTCGCATTTGCCGGTCAACCTGCGCTCGTTGTCCTTTCCTCCGCGTGGATCGTAGGCTTGGATGTGCCTGAGGTGTTGCTTGCTGAGCTTGTCGATGGCCTTCTCGATCTCGGCTATACCGTTCTCAGCCCGCATAGCTTTCGTCGAGAAGTTCGTGTGGGCTCCGGCTCCGTTCCACTGGCCGTCGACCGGCTTGGGATCGAGAGTGACGATCACACCGTATTCTTCTGCGACGCGATGAAGGATGAATCTTGCGACCCAGAGATCGTCACCGGCGCTAATACCACGGCAGGGACCCACTTGGAATTCCCATTGCGAGGGCATCACTTCGGCATTCGTGCCAGCGATTTTAACACCGGCATAAAGGCACGCTCTGTAGTGAGCTTCGACGATCTCACGACCTATAACCTTGTCCGCGCCGACACCGCAATAGTACGGACCCTGGGGACCTGGGAAACCGTTTTTAGGCCAGCCAAGAGGTTTCCCGTCGAAGTCCAAGAAGGTGTATTCTTGTTCGATACCGAACCAAGGATCCTCCTCCTTGATCGCTTCTATCGCTTGATTGCATTTGTAACGTTTGTTCGTTCTCGTTGGCGCTTTATCGCTGGTGTAAGTATCGCAGAGGATCAACTTGTTGTGACCGCGTCGAAACGGATCGTTGTAGATCGCTACCGGATAGAGGAATATATCGCTGTTGCCTCCCTCGGCTTGATACGTCGAGCTGCCATCGTAAGTCCACGTTGGTAGTTCTGTTGAAAAAGTATTATATTAATAACATCGTCGGTAGGACAATTTTCGGGTACTATATTAAGATGATGTTTACACGCGCGCGTGCGTACGTGCGTAAAAAGCAATCATTCCTATCTTTCTATCTTATCGATGCTAGAATTTTATCTTCGCCCATAAACCATTGATTAGCTGAATGTTTTCGAAAGTTTCTAATTTTAATTGCGTATACTTTACGATACTCTTATCTTTCGCTTTGACAGTACAAAAGATTACGCTTCGTTCTGTTACTACGTACGTTGTTTCTAATGCAAGAGGATTGAATGAAAGACTCGAACTAGGTAATGTGCATATACGTTCATTGTGATTCCGCGATGATTCTCGTTACGTCCGTAATATTGTGCTCGGTGTCGCATTGCATCGCAGTCAAGGACAGAAAACAAAAACAAACGTTCGCAGTGCACTTCTGCATAAGACTACAAGCTAATTAATATAACATACGCGTGAGTAGGTATCACGATACTTCGGCCTGTTCGTTGAAAATCTATGAATTCTTGGCGAAGTTAAAACGCTCGGGACGATTCAGATCGATACGTAACATTTACGAGAATTTATGACTCTTGTTGACTGCTCCAGAGTTCGTTGCTCTAAAATGATAGTTCTCTATAACGTTATTAGATTAGATAATCCTATTCTGTGCTCGACTATTTGCTCGGAAATTAATTTCGCACGACTAGCAGCACGCCCGACGAGAGTTACGAAATTATACAAAATTATTCGAAACAAGTTACATAACGGCGTATGTGATCACCTTGCCGGTACTCTGAGCTATTAAGAATTCATACTTTGTAAAAAGTATTCTATGTATTGTATTGTCGCGATTTTTGAAAATACCAACCAGAAGGATGCTTAGGCACAAAGTCCAAAGTTCTAGTCTTGCATCTTAAACCTTCGCCGGTACCATCGATCCAGATATACTTTGCTTGTATCACGTTGTCCGGTTGTGGCAGGTCAAGGTACCTGCCCAGGATGGTCTTGTCTAAAGCCGCATTCGGCGACTCCTTCAGCATGGTACGTGACATTGTGGTGCTGCAACAGATTAAAATATTACAATTAGTACGACCAATTTTTGGACACACAACAATACTGCCCTCCTTAGTTAAAACGTCCTAACTACACTTTTTCTTAAAATTTGCTTTTAATGCATTTATCGGTAGTTCGATAATATATTTAACCATTTTCCTACATCAGAACGTCCTAAATGCTTATATTGCTTACATTTATTGTCCTATGTCATAAAAATATGAATTTGCTTAATCAAACTTGATTATTTCAGGTTTTTAAATTTGACACTTAGGACGTTTTAAGTAAGAAGGGCAGAATATCCATCGATCGACGATAAAGTATCAACGAGCAAAGAGAAAGTGATCGCATATTACGGTTGCATCTGCTTCAAAAATAGATCTCGCTACTCGGAACGATCTCATCTACTCTCAATTTTTCGTTCTCATTGAGGAGACACCGTCTAAAAGCGATACAAATGTATCAAGCTTATTACAAATGTCCTGCATTTATCTATTTTGAATCGCGATCGTCTATCTTGTTTCTCTCTTGTTACTATCATGCGAACAAGAGAGTAGGTGTATATAGGATCTATATAGATCATCGTTTTGAAAACTCGCGGGCTACGTATCGATCTCCGAATCGAGGTTGCGACAAAAAACAAAGTTACTCGAGTAGGAGGACGATAAGATCGTTTATTTCAAACGGGTGAACGATTCTTTGTCAGAACCGTGATACCGACAGGCGGATGACGGCGGGTCGTTGAAAGGAGAAGAAAATAAAAGAAAGAAAAATAGAAAAGGAAAAAAAATTGTGCGTTGGAAGCGCCGTCTGGTGCAAATAACGTGTGACTTGTTGCGCGTCGGTCTTCCACCACGCATAAGTTCGTGCATCTACGATGATGCAGCTGGAACGAAAGAGCGAGAGAGAGAGAGAGAGAGAGAGAGAGAGAGAAAACCTCTTTATTCATCCTTGAGTGGCACGAAAAGATAGGTGCGCCCACGTTTCACGCGTAGAACATGTGAGTAGCGCGTGGAAGCGCGCGCCTGCCGCGGTGACGATCGGATAAATTGAAGCCACCCGCTGCTCTCGATTTTTTCCAAAAGTTTTCCTTAACTCTAAATAACTAAACTACCCTGTGAGCTGTCACCGTGACAATTGAAGTGTTTTTTAATTAACAAAAAAAGTATGTTATTTTATAAAGAAATAGAAGATATGAAATAAAAAAAGAATTGCATAAAAAGAGTTGATATAAAATTGAATCCCAACTTAGTCGACGCTGCACAATACACTGTCTTAATGTACTAACTCAGTCATTTTAACGAATGTTTAGTTATCTAGGATTAAAATCTCGAAAGAAATCTCGTCCCTCGAAGCAACAGATCGTTCTTTAGGCTGAGCCCTCGAAAAAGTTTCCATTCGACCTTTAAGGTCTTTAACCGATACCATAAAAGAAGTGCAAGGATGACGTAGTAAAAGAGAACAGGAGAGCGATGACTCTTTCGAATATGCGAAGGTCCACGAAGAAAATAAGGCTAAAACGTTTGAAGTGCGTGGAAGATTTTGGAGCTCTCCTTCGTCACGTGTTGAAATAAGATCGAGAGAGATGGATCGTTGTTGGGGTAATGAGTGATCGCCGAAGGAACGCTCGTACACGAATTATGCAATTGATATTAATTGTCGTCAAGTGTCCCTAGGTCGAGTCATTGTTAATCTTTGATCGAAATCAAAGACGAGTGTAACTTTTTATGTTTTTCTAATTCGAATAATACCAACGCATTCTAAGCGGAAATACATGAATCACTCCGAAAAAATGGCAACAAAGACCGCACAGAACAAAGAAGAAAAGGAAAAAGCGATAAAAACGTTCTTTCTCTTTCTCTCTCCCTGTTTTCATGTAATAAAGAGTACGTGGTGTAATTAATGATAATGTTATATAGTCACCCTTCCTCTTTCGAGATACAAAGATTGCTTAATTGTAATCGTTTCCTCGATACGATAAACGAAAACGTTAATAATAAAAAAACATGTCTATTGACGTCATAAGGAGATTGGAAATCGGAGAAATATCGAGTCGGGTCTAAATTTCTTCAAGATTGTATCATTTTCTCCATGACGAATGCGATAACGATGATTATAAAATAAGGCCGAATGTTAACCGCTTCGAGATTAAACGAGAGATCGGGAGCTTGTTTAGATGCAAACTACATATATATAAGTATACGTACACACACGAACATTGTGATCACGATACGAGCATCGACCTCGATCGTTTCGATGACGATACGCGAATAAATAACATCGATGATCTTCGAGGTTGCTTGTTAGTATTCGCGAGTGAAAGATTGATAAAAAAAAAAACTTCAGCGTCCTTCGCTCTTGGGCCGACGAATGATTCTTTAAGGACCGGACAGAGATGATTTCATTTTTTCATACATTTCATCAGTACCCACTCGAAACGTATGGTGTACGCGTGAATCGTTATGTCGTCAATAAGGCGATTTAAGTAGCGTACATACACGTAGGTACTAGGCTCGACTGGAATAAAAGGCAAACAGTGAAAATAAATTCCAAGGTTAATGCACTTCCCGTTGAACTCGCGGGAGAATGCATTCTTTTTTGTTCTCTCTCTCCCTCCCTCTCTTTCTCTTTCTCTCTCTCTCTCTCTCTCTCTCTCTCTCTTCCTCTCCCTCTCTCGCGTCAGCTGGTTTTTATTCTCTACAATAACGCCTACTGGTCCTTTCTGTTTAATGTAACAGGGACGACATTAACGAGATTAGACAGTCCCCCTTATTTGCTATCTGGTGATACTTCTTCGGGCTTTTCATAAATAAATGTACAGTGAAAGTAATAATGAAAGTATAACGACGATCAAGATCGAGCACTTAGCGATCGATCAAATAACTATGGCTAACAAATGAGTACACTAGTTAATTTGTCGAGATACGCGAGAAGCCTTCTAACGACGTACTTTTAAATTCGTCGGGACGAAGCTGGTTCATCAAAGAGAATACTGGCGCAATTTCGTAACGTTAATTGCAACGTCTATTCTTCTATCACGCGAAGACCCGCGAAACGTTAATGACGCTGCTTTGTTCCTTCGACTTTGCTCGCTTCCGACGATTTTAAATACCCCGTGTTTCACGTTGAAAAAAGAAAGAATCGACCGAATTAACGATTCGTTTTGGGAATTTCTATTCGAACGTCTCGCTTTAAATTATTTCCTTCGGAGCCAGATCTTTCTACAGGGGACTCTTGAGAAAAGTCGTTAGTTCTTACATTAAAAAAGAAAATTAACGTGCATACGTATGTAAGTACGTACTCGCGTGCGTGGTGTATACGTGGTTCTACGCAATAAGGTCAGCCGGGATGAAACGTATAATTTACCGGTTTTCTGTTAGCTCGAACACTTCTTATGTAGAAAGTTGCAAGAAGGAGAAAGATCGATCGAGAATGCATCGTTCGATTCATCCTCGAGGTTCTCGATCGACGAAGAAAAAGTAGACAGACAGACGAGTTACAAGAAAGTTTTGTGAGGAAGGAACGAGTCCACGTGCATCTTCGTTAACCTCGCGAAGGAGATCAACGAATCGCTTTCACAGTGATCGTTCGACTTCTCGACAATAACAATAAATAATCTATAACCGTGACCGTGAATCGATGCTCCGAATGACTTTAAACGCGCTTTCGTACGATCCCGTAAGTTTTCTTTTTCGTTCCAGCTATAACTACATAGGTTTTTTTTTCTATGTCTAACAGATGCCGATCCTCTTACAAAAATGTGCCTGCGCGTGTGGAAATGATATCGCAACGATGACAAATACTTTATCTAAAATTCAATGCGTCGAGGTCATCGTATTCAGGCCAGACGTTTACACAACGACAATTGACATTTAAATATCACGGCGATTATTTAAATAATGATCCAAAGATTCCTTCGACGTTCTCACAGAGCTCCGTTATCGTGAGTATAAGTCGAATTTTAGACGATAAAATAAATCCTATTGCGACAACCTAAGAAGGCGTCGGTCGGGTCTAATGGAAAGATTTTATGGAATTCTCGAGAGTGACGAAATTTCGGGAGAATGGATGACCTCTTTCTAACGGCGGGAGACAGAAAAAGGAAGGAAGTTCGTAGACGCCTTAGAAATTATTGAAAAGAGAAGAAAAGAAAAAGAAAACAAATAATATGTTGACCAACCTGAAGCACCTGCCGACGGTGATCCATTTCTGTTCTTGACCGACCACGACCGATCGTAGAATCTTGCTACTGCAGATCTTCACGAGCAAATTCGAACTCATTTTTCGGCCGTTTCGAACGTAATAACTCGCGATTTGGATTACGAGCTACTTCCCCGATAATAACACGATTTTCGCGAAGAAAGGAGAGATTCACGATCCTTTCTTTCCCCCTTTCTTGGTTGCAAGGGTGAAGAATGAAGAAGGGGGAAGGAAAAGCAGGAGCGAAGAAGTTAAGAAAAAAAGAAAAGAAGAAGTCGATCGACTGGAGAAAGAGACTCTGTAAAGTTAGGTGAGAGCAACGCACTCTCTACTGACGATGGAAGAGAGAGAGTGGTACCTTTTATATGGGTGCCCCCTCTCCTGTCTTTCTTTTTCTTTCACTCTCGTTCTCTCTATCTATCTCTCTCTAGCTCGCGCGATTCGACTTTCAGCACGAGCGCTCCATTCCCATCTTGTTTTCGTATAAATTTTAAAGTCGTGCCTATCTTGTAAACAAACCTCTTCTACTCGATCCCCACCACCATCATCCCCTTACCCCTTTCCCTTTTTTTTCTAAATCGCCTCTTCCTTTCGCTTTGTCCATCGATCTATCTCTCGCTAACCGTTTCCCTTATCATCACGCGCGCTGAATTTTACGAATGGATATAGGACGAGAGCGCGATCGAGAATGCACCGAGTTAATAAATTCGATTCGAGGGTTAAACAATGGATCCTTGTTAAACTTTGAACCGATCGATCTAGAGGCAAAAGTCGATCGTATTTGACAAAGTGTATCGATATCGTTTCGGGACCGGTCCGGAAGTTTGCGAAAAAGATTCGCGCGTGCATGACTTGCACGTGTCTGATATCCGACGTGTAAAATTAACGAAACGTGTCAACAAACTTGGGAACAACCATAGATAAAGGCCCCCGCTGAAATTGATGACGCACTAACTAATCACGACTGTGTGACCGCTCACCCTAGCCCGCTACGACGAGAAGGCTAAATATAACAGTAAAAAATAGAATTTTTCCGGATTTTAACGTGTCCGTAAAGTTTATCTCACCGGCATGGAACCTCTTTGTCACTCTCAAATTTGATATCATATCTGTTTTACTATTTTCGATGGTCTAAAAAGTGTGGAACTTTTTTTTTGGATTTGGATATCTATATCGTTTATGTAATATTCCATTACGCGAGTAATTTCTAATTCGTAATCATTATCGAATTACTTCGATAAGATGAGGTATTATAAATCGACGGCGAATTTCTCCTTCCCGCACGCGTCTATACTTTTCTCGCTTTCTCCTCTCTCTCTCTCTCCTAGCTTCAACTCTTCGATTAATTACCGAGCTCGTATCTAGTAATGCGAGCGTGTAAATTTCACCGATCGTATATCTTCGATTAACTCATCGATGTTTCGATATTATAACGAGCACGTGCTTCTTATCGATGAGATTACCGATAAAATCTCGTTATTGATTCTCGTCTAATAGTATTAACGTTTTTAACATTGTAGGTAATTATAGTTTGCGACTAGACTATTAATAGTCTATTAATAATGCCTCTTTCAATCTATTTCTAGGGGTTTCCCTATACGGCGCATAATTTCGTGCGATAACGCGCGTTTCTAAGAGTCCCACGATTACTCAATCGTTCGGTATGTACCTTTGACCTTTTTATCGCTTCTTCAAACAGAGAGACAGATATAAAAAATACGCGATATTAAAATGTGAAATTCGCGACTGCCAAGAAATTTGCGTTTCATAAACATGCCATGAAGATTAGATCCTCAAAAATAAGAGAAAGCGCGAGAGTTGTTTCCGAAGCTGTATAATATCCTTATTTTCCCGTGATCGATAGTTTCATATTTCCCCAAAGATATACAGCAAAAGTTTGTCAAGTACGAATCACGAATCGATCGAATATTTGGTTCTCGGCTTCTTGCGTTATTACACATAATACGGCGGGAGGTTTGCTCGTGCATCGTGTACAAACTTACTCGAGTCTCGCGATAGTAGAAGCAAACTGCGACACGATAAAGCGTTCTACTGACCTAGACTGGCCGAATGGTACTTGCATAGACCTTCCATTAAAGTTGTGCATCAAACAGCGGCGATCGAATCGAATTAATCTCTCTTTCCTCTTTCTTCCACGTGAAAATCGATAGAAAAGCAGCTTTTTCATTGAGAAATCTCTTTTAATATCTCGTTACTCCGAATGTAGATCGTCTTGGAGTAACTTTCCGACAGCTTTCGCAGGTATGTACTTAGATATGTATGTATATACGTGCGTGCACATGGCAGAACGCGTGTAAAATGAAGAGTCACATGCTGAGCGGCATGTCCCACGGGTGAAATTGAAAGGAAGCCATGAAATCAATCACGAAACGTTCATTATTTCTTCCGATAGCGATCGAGGGCATTCGGTCGCTTAAAGATTATTCAACTAATGGCTGCCCTTCTTCCTCTCGACGAATTGTAACGCGTACAACGAATCTACGTCGAGCTGTGCATAGTCTACGTTTCTTCAATGCCATTTCCGAGGCATGTATACGCCCACGCATTTGAAGATACGAATTTTCCGCTTAGCTAAGATATTGAGAAAAGTAACCGTGACAGCTGTGTTTCTCCATTGTTGGCTTTCTATCAAGAATAACGATCAACAATTGGCATCATAATCGAGAAGAATAATATTTCGCGTTTCTATCTCGACCGTGAAATGTGTTCCGTATATATTCGCAAGCGCTACACAGATACCTATACTATGAAACTGCACGTGTACAATAGAAACGTGGTCGTTGCGTAACACGCGCCAATCGAAATTCTAATTCGCGTGTCTTAGACGATACGTTCGATAGATAATTTTTATGCCGCTCGCAACTTTACACCAAGCCTAACAAGAGAACGTTATTCCGATTAGATTCTGCATACGAGAATGCGTCCAAAGCAATTTTTTAATTAATAAACGTCGTATGATACTTTATGATGATTTTTTGCATAGAAAATGATACACCGAATAAAGAACGTGCACGACTCGTCTATTCGCTACATTTCGAGTAATTGGAAAGCTCCGACCTATGAAGGTTATCTGATCCAATCATTATCACTACTCATTTGAGATTTATGCGCGTACTCGAGTATTTTCCATCCCATTTCAGATCGAAAGTACCATAGGGTATTGATACGTATACTAGTAACCTAAATAGAATCTATTTTTGGCAAACATCATTGAATGAGATGTAATGTGAATCCACGATCGTTATTAACGATCTTGTATCGGCGAGTTCGTGATTAAAGCTCTACGATAACTATGATAATTGGAGTTCTATATCGGAAGACGAACGTTTAATGTCCGTGTGATTTTCGCAAGAGAACAGAGAGCGAGAGAGAGAGTGGGGGGAGAAGGAGAGAGAGAAAAAGAGAGGGGGAGGATAGAAGATGCGAGTAGATCTAGCCGGCGGAAGATTTTCAGGGTCATCGAAACTATGTCCGGAAACAACATTCTTCTACTCATTAGCAAAACGAAAACACGCTTAGAAGAGTGCAATGGGCCACGCAGTTTCGTGCCAACTATTTCCGGCTAACGTCAAGGCCTTCACCACCTTCTATTCCCCCACTTCTCGTTAAAATCTTAGCGTTCACTGCCAAGGGCTTAACACGTTTCTTCTTATGCAATCAAATAATAAATAAGAATAACAACGAACGTGTTGCATTCGAAGACGCATAGCGTGTGATCGCGATTCGGCCCCTTAAGATAGGCAACTCACGTATTCGGCTCAATGAGCCAGTATCGTCTCTTTAAATCGAACCTTTGTTCTCCATGACACGACAAAAGCAATCGTTGTTTCAAAAATACATACGAATATGATAATGGGTTAAGTGGATGAACATCAAATTAGCTTGCCCACCTTATCGGAAATAGAAACACGTACTCACGTAGGTGCATAACAAACGCGTGCACGCGTGTTCGTCAAACGCTCTCGATTTGGATAGTACGAGCAATCGGAATCCCCGCGTATAAAGCTGCCAAGTCTACTTTACATCGACCGATCATCGATAATAGTAGGTGAGAGTGAATTAACATAAATAATAAAATAGTCTTGACACGCTTACGAAGTCTGCGTGACAAGGGAAGAAAAAAATATTTAAAATCGTATATAACCGAGATGTTGATCGAGAGTGACTATCTTATTTATTAGATAATCCTTATAAATATTCATAAACGCGCTCTATACGTAAACGAAATGTATTTATTTACCAGCGTGGGTAACGCGATCGTGTAAATAATGGTATAAATTTCATGCGGAGATGGAATAAATACGTCGCGTGAAAAATGATCTTTATAAAGAAGTAGGAACTTTTTGCACATGCCTTGCCGGTAAACATCGTTCTAGTCATAAAATCGAATCGAATCGAACTAGGGAAGACGCGGAAGTTTATAACGAGAATTCAAGATTTCATTGAATTTAAATTTCCCGCTTAAAGGAGGACGACACCCTCGTGACTTAGCGCGCGTAAAATCGAATTTACATTATTAACATCATCCTCCGAGGAAACAAGCGTGATCGATATAACGTTAATAATAATAAATACCTGAGTTAGATGTACAAAGTTGTGCTTTCGTTAGTTAGGGTCACACTTCATTTGTGCGGAAACGTAGAGACGCGTGCGACGTGGACACCTCGCCAACTGCAACTGCCAGGTGACTGCGGCCGAAGTCAACGTGACAATACATAAGAGAGTTCGGAAGCGGCGTAGTTTAGTATAGATAATGCCTTCGAAAATAGAGCCGTGAGTCAAAAGTCTACGACACGTAAAGTAGGTTTCCGGATGACTAGTATGTCGATCGTAAGTGAAACTATGTCTGTACTACACTTTGACCGGTCGTACAAGAAAGGAACTCGTCACTTTGAACTCTACCTTAGTCCTTTGAATGTGTGCACATACGGAAACTATACACCACGATCTTATCGACGCTCTTTAATCTCTCTGCAATTATTTCCGCCGGCTTTTATCTCCGAGGTTCTTCGCGCCTCGTCGTCACGTCGCTCCTAATCTATCTAATCCAATGATTACCATTGGTCTCCGTCCGATGAATAACTATGGCAAATAAATTAATTCATCTTAGACAGTTCCAACGAGAAACGAGGGAACGCATTCGCATCTGGTAACGATGTAATTCAGAAAGTATCTCGGGCGATACATCGATAAGACCTCGCGCGAAAGGCACCCCGCTATGCTGCACAACGTATAGAATGAACTATCTTCTCGTGAATCTTCCTGGCGTCAACGGTAATAAAGACCTGTACATTGTGCTAGAAACGATATACACACACACACACACACAACCGGGACAACGTGTTGATACGATCGCTCCCTTTCTAATAATTTCAAGTGTCTGAAATATTTATGAGCAATTTGCTACCAAAGATGGATATACCCGCATCGCGAGGAGCATTTAACTATAATTATATTCATGAAGGATAAAATCGCTGAAGAGGAAGAAGAATAAGAAATTTCTTCTCACGTGCTCGAAAGATGACGGTAAGTTTCCGTCCAGGAGGTACAAACGATTCGTGGGTACTTAGTACTCAATTAGCGAGTCGTTCGACCAAGTTAGAGAAGCACGCATAAGAAGAAGGCGCTACCCGTTAATCGGCAATCTTTAAAAGCAAATTTGATGTCGCGTTAAACATTATTACACGCAAACACCCATTCATCGATATCGCAAAGAGTCTACCGGGCGCTACTTTTGTGATCGCTGCAAACGAGTTGAGACTGTTATCGTTCGAATTGTCGTATAGTTCATATATTCACCCTACTTTTCAAGAATTCCGATCAAACTTTAAACTCGCTTGTAAGGATCGCTCAATATCGTCGCTTTCTCTTTGCTCCACCGTTTTGCTTTTTTCTGAAAATTATTTAAAGTCGCGAGGTTGCCAGAACGTCGTTATTAAAATCTATAACGTGTGATAATAATTAACATCGAATGTACAGATTAAACGAGTACTGTTTATCTGCAACTATATGTATATTAAGTCGGAATATGAATAAGTTCGGTTGTATTTACTAATTTTGTTATTTGTTAACAAATTAAAGAATTACATTGAAGTAGTTATGTAATCTCCGTTATTATTTATGACAGTTCCCCGTTTTACATACAAATGTTGAATACTATCCGAATAGAATGTTTTAAATTACAATATGTTTATTTTGACAACCGAACTGATTTATGTTACAACCTAATATACATATGTATATACGTTAAGTGATAAAAGAAGTTAAAATTTCGATGGGCGTTGAAAAATTGGAGCGCCCAAACTGTTCACGCACATATCGCATTTTCTCATTAATTACTGGGAGTGCTTAAAAGCTCTCTTCGCTCGGACGCCCTTCCTGTAGATTAATTTCGGGAATTGTCACGCCTCCAGTCCGATGACCGTTAATTCCTTGCACCCTTTTGCACACGTATATCGGACACGCGTGATTTGACCCTAATATGCTGAAAGAACGGTCGCGTGTATCGATTCGACTATACCGGACACGTTATATCGTCATGGAGACATACGAAAACAAATCGAGTTCATTGTTAAAACCCGCTGACCCACAGTGGGAAACGCGAATTCGCTAGATCAAGTAAGGAAAAAAAGAAGTGCGTTCTTCTCTTACGTTTCAAAGTCTCGTGCGCTGAGCACCTTCGGAATCGCGAGTGTCGTGAGCGCGTTCGCGGACTCATTCCTTGTTAAGTCGTCGATTTATTTTATAGGCGTTTGTAACTCGTCGTAAACGAGTCGTCGATAGATCACGTCGGTATTGTAATTCCTGTAAGTGAGATTTTGCATCGAATAAACAAGGTACCCTGTTTGTTGACTGATATTCTCGCGGAAAAGGTGCGTGTACGACAAACATATTACGATAGTGCTGGCGTTCTCTAAACACGTGCGAATATCATACATTTCTAAATACCTAGCTATCTAGATAAGCGTGTAAATTGTTATTCAAGAACAAGATGTACGAGGGCGGTGGATGCAAAATTATTACTACCGCGTCCTTGATACGAAACTTGTATCGTTCCTAGCAATAAAGTCGATTAATGTTACATACTCTGTACAAGCATCTTCGTATACGAAATAAAGTGTTTGAGATATGTTTCGAGAAACCTAATTTTCCTGCCCACTCGACGTTCCTACTCATTTCCAATTAGAAATATTTCGATGATAAGAACGATTTCGTTATCATAGAATCCATTGGTCAATATAATATTGTCGCTCGGCCGATTACACGCATATGTACAGGAAACGACACATTCGTAGCTATTACCACAGACGTACCGTACTGTCAGCCTTACGGTGCGCTAAATGAGCACAATACATGACGCGTACGCACGTGGAAATTTCGGTAAAATCAACGAATATCATTTTGTTGCTCGTAATAAACATAATAAGATTCGATGTCGAGGAGGAGAAGTGCAATATAAAAGGACGTATCGTGCGCGCGCGTTAAACATTCATAAGATTCGATATTTCTATTTTTGCAATGTAGGTCGGTGCCGTCTGTACCGTTTCAACTGATTATTTTACAAACATCGCGTGGAAATTGTCAAAGTAATCGTTGATATTCCAGAAACGAAGAATTGAAACTCTTTTTAACGATTGTACTTCAGCGCTTGACGAGGACTCGTTGCATTTGCATAATTTCGTTACAATAGAACAACTCCCTATTTGCAAAAACGATAATTATCGTCGATTTAATAGGAAAGTCGTATGTCATTACACCTGTCAGTCGACTTTATCGCTATCGGTAAACGTCACGTGTTCTGTTTTATGTCTCGAACATGACGTAAGAAAAATTATAATCGTGTTAAGTGAACATAAAATTTCCCTAATCTACGATAAATGAGTTAATCTATAATGAAACGTTGAATCGTTTAATATCCTAGTAAAATACTGATAATAAAAAAACGACGATACAAATTTTCCGCGAGGAACTTGTGAGAAACGGACTCGAGACTAGACTACCTTGACACTGCACCGTGAAACTAAGAAAGGAACGTGTCGCTTCCTCGTTCTATCCCTCTCTCTCCCGCTCCTTCTTTCCGATACTTATCTAAAAGGATGATAAGAAATGTGTTAATTGTCTCCTTCAAAAGATGATGATTTTAAGTAGATAAAATTTAACAAAGCGTGTTTATCTTCTTACGATAGATCAGGATTCTTATTATAAAAAAGAAAATTATATTCGACATTCCGATCTAGAGTTACCTAAGAATTAAAAAAAACAAAAAATGCAAAAAACATTTGTAGACATTCGATCGTAACGTCATTCTGTCGAGCGATACCACGCAACCGATCACTTTTCCTTCCTAGTTATTATCCAATTACTCGGTAATCCTTATCTATCTATAAATCGAAGATCGTGATATTGTTTTCCACTCGAGATCGATATATATTCGCTGATGAAAATTTTTCAATTTTCTTTTAGTCCGTCGGTACGATAGTACTTGCTGCAAGCTTTTCTAAATAAGAATTTCCAGTACACCCGTTTTCAACCCTCAAAAATGAGACAGAATTTTGATCGACGATCCTCATATTTCTTTTTACCGAGCAAAAAAGACAAAGATATCCGTAGTTCGGAAACCATAAGACCTAGTGTTGATGTAAATAATATAAACAAATTAGTTGCGTTTTTAAATGTAGCGTAGGATAGTGAGAAATAAACGAATAAAGGGATCACTTACTTTGAAATTAATCCACACGTTAAAGATGGATCGTCCTCGATCGGCTACCTCTGCCACTTGTGCGTTTGATCGATGCCTCTCTCCCCCTCTTTCTTTTTTTCGTACTATCCAGTGGATAGTTCTTGACGAAACTAGCCAACTTGTGCCTGATAACACGATCTGCGATACTGCCGTATGAGCGTGCCCGCGATAACTTATGTAGGGGAGCGTTTCAGCGCAAGCGTCGCTCACCCCGCGCTCTTCTTCGACTAGCCTAGCTTCCCCACCTCCGTGATGAAAATGATTATCCAGCATGATCGCTCGGTACAACGGATCGTTACCAGCCGGAAAATTCTTCTCGCTGTGGAAGCACGAATTTGAACGGATCTCGAATTAGAAAAATCTTTTGACGTCCGTCATCTTTGCTTCCCTTACGTTCTTCCATCGACGTAAGATCTTTGTCGCTGAAAAAAGTCCTTGACATTTCTCTCGATTTTACGGTACTCTCTTGATCTTTTCTGTAGTGATAAAACTAAATTTATTAATACGTTGAATGCCATGGAGGGTCACCGATGACCCCCAGTCAATTTTACAGATTCCATTCGAATCGTTTATATGTATTGTTTATTGTTAGTTACGAAAATGTAACCTACAGTGCTAGAAGCGTAATGTCCAATATAAAAGATGCGATAGTGAACTTCATTTCATTTTGATATTGTTTATTAAATATTGTAATTAGAATTAGAAAACTTTCGAGTTTAGACAAAACCGATGTGACATTGCAAGGTGTTAAATGTTGAGATGAGGTACGTACCAAAAGTGTACTCGTATTTCCAACATTGTTCGTTAATTTCCTTAAATTATTTGCATTTTAGTTTTCCACTTAAAAACACATCGAACCAACTCGTTATTTTGCGTGATGTCACCCCTTGACCACCAATAATTACCAGAGAACCTAAAAATTTGAAGCCGGTGCAAATTCGAACGGATGAGAGGTGGTTGGGTGCAAATGTGGTGGGAGCGCGAATTGCGATTAATTCGAAAATGTACCGTCAGTAGTGGCGACATTTAGGCAAAAAATATAACTGTCATTTTAACAATATCCTTCTTAACGTTATGGTATAAATAATGTTTTCAATATTTACTGTTACTGTAACTAAATATGACAAAAAGTGTACAATTTTATAAAGAATATATCGATTAATCAATTAATACAATGCATTTCTGATTGGTCTACTCCTTCACACAAGCATCCTTTAAAAACCCTTTCCGTTTATCGATCCAAATCAATGATCGAAAAGTATCGATTGATACATATATCTTCTCTAATGAAGTAACGTATATTTACAAGTGATTCTAAATCGATTAACGTTTTCGACCTTGTTTTCGATGCAACCTAAAGCGTTTAAAATTGCGATCGCAAAAAGTTTAAAATTACGACGGTAAGTAGATAAATTCGAGCGAAGGAAATTGAACAAAAGCATCGTCTTGCTGTTACCATCGATGCAATTTTCGCGACAATTTTGGATTTCTCTCGAGTAAACGTATGTATAAACTAAAACAACTGTTAAAATCCTACAGGATTAATTATTTAACAAATAATGATCGTTTTTACGATAAGCTTCTGTGGGTTTAGCAGTAATCGATCCTCTACTCGAAGGCCGTTCGACCTTGTATGTAAGATTAAGATTATTGAAACGTTTTCTTAAAAGATTATTTAACTAATATTATTATATTTTCTCATCACAGGTAATCTATGAGATAAAATATGATCTTTTATCAAGGAAAACTTGTATCAATCTTGTTAGCGTAGCACTAAACATATCGGTGCTCCGATGTAAACTGAGGCATCTAATGAAATTTTTCTTTTTTAGTGCGACCGCATAGGAGAATAACAAAGTACACCATCGTTCGGTCTGACTGAGGAAAACAAACGTAAATTATAACTGGATGTGTTGCATCTATTACGAGGAACAACAATATTCTACTTTTATAGTACGTAGGTAAATATCAAAGAATATGATATTAAATTTCTTGTGATTCTCGTAATATTTAAGCCTTTGTTTCATTATACATTTAGGTGCGATTAACCGCCTTCGACTAGTTGCGATTATATTACAATGAACGCACTCGAGTGGCGTTACAATTCTATCTGTCTCTCCTAAGGAACAAAGGCAAGAGAAAAGAGCGATTATGCACTGACGTACTTATTGTTATATATTTACATACTTCACTTTCTCCGTTATCGTGGTCTATGCGGGCAGGCATCGCCGAGTTAAGATAGAAGTCCGGGAAGGTTATAGCGTTAAAAACTTTAATTGCATGCCAATACGAGTTATCGCTAACGAAGATAAAAAAATTCCATCGGTTCAACGATTCCACGTGGTTCGCGATGCGTATGTATTTTCACTGAGATCTTCACGTGTTAATAACCCGCATAATCTTTTCTAATTTGCGAAGATCAATTCAATCAGTCCTAAACGTATCTATCCTTGTCTCTTTATGTTATTAAACTTGAACAATATGAATTTAGAATGCATCGAGAATGGTTCTCACGTCTTAGCTAAAAATTATATTTGTCAGAGGCCTAGTATAGTAACAAAGCAGCTAATAAAAAGCAGGATAATTAAAAGGTACCGAATAAAAACTAATTGGTCCAGAAAACTTGACGCATTTCCTCCTCTCAATTCAACTACCACGAACACTCGTGTTCGTTTCACATCGTCGGTGCGTCAGAAGCTTCGGGTTTCCTCCTTTCGTGAGATGAAAACCACAAAGCGACTGCGTGATGTTAATTTATTAATCCCTAACGCCTGTGACGAGAGCAATGAAGCTGTTTTTGAACGATGCCTTTCGAGGGAAGAGGAATAAACGAAGCGTGGACCATCATCATTACCGAGGAACTAAATCATCGCTCGTTAAATTATTTCAACTATCGCGTGTCTCAAGATTGATCGAGTTTAGATATCGTGACCAATTTATAAAGCTATACGCCAGGGTCGACCAAATGAAAAACTGGAACTTGCGCAACGGCTGATCGCTAATGACCCTTTACAGTGGTCTTTGCAAGGTCGCCAGGGAGACTTGCATCCAACGTGTTGGACACGCGAGACGCAGCGTCCCAATTTTTGCAATTTATTGATGTACGGTAGAATAAATGAATAAATGATATTTTCCGTGGATCGATAAACTTCTCTGGATCAATGAGACCTGCCGTCTAAGCTTTACCAAAAGATATCTGTGTCGACGATGAAATCATTAATTATATGTTCATGTAAATATTTTAATGTAAAGAAATGTCAGGATAATTTTATATACATATATAGATATGCACATACATGTAGATCATATGTATGTTACGTCATTCTAAACCGTTGGAAACGTATCGCTCTTTATTGTTGCATTATGTCAATCATATTCTGTCCCCTCCATGTAATCAAACACGTTTTCATACGTGCTCTTACATAACGATTAGAACAAAGTTTCGTGTAGGGTTCCCAAATGGGGAAGCCACTGAGTAGCGGATTTCCTCCAAGCATGGGGCGATACTGATAATAGGCAGTAGGCAATATGCGTACATTGACAAACGCATGGCCTTAGAAGGCTATATGTTTGATGATAAACGATCGTGACGATTAGTCGCACGATGTTGTTCAAAAAACGGACCAACGTTTATGGTCTATTGCAAATTGTTTAAACGTTAATAAATGCACGACGGTTTAAAATGTATATTTCAATGCGTCTTTTAAGCAAGTATTTAAATACATTACAATTATTGCATCGAGACATCTGCGCATGTTTTAGATGTCAGCATTAAGATATAATCCTTCATTGATTGCTTGAATCAAAAAAGCACTTTCTATAAATACACTTAAATATGTTCGTAAAATATACAACAATGCAAAGATGTTCCTATTGGGCATATAAATACAATTTGTATATTGCTATCATCTTTTATAAATAGTTATCGTTAGGATAAAACAAACTAAATTTCTTTCTCTATCCGTAAGGAAACATATTGTTATATAAACTATTTTAATTTAATAGACGATGTACAATAGAGATGTTTGTGCTACAATTCCTAAACAAAAATACAAAACATATAAGTAACGATAAAAGGTATTTAAATGTACAAGATATAATACAATTACTGTGTCAAACTGAAACAACTCTTTGATCAAAATAATAGAAGCTAGTGTTTTATATAACTCTACCATCTTACTCGATTCAACTTTAAAAGACTTCATTGGAGTAATGTGTATTAACGTTTTACTTTGATTAATCGGCTTAAAGTGTATTAAAAAGTTCATTATTCCAACATGCACTATTGATTGCATATCATTCTGGCTATGCATTTGTTGATGGGCTTGTACGATTTTAAAATATCATACATATTAGTAAATGTTTACTTTATAAACCCAAACAAAACTTATATAATAATCACACTTTTAACAATATTTGATTACAAAGAATTTCACAAATAACCTTCATTTAAATACATCTAATTTTTCTAAATGTCGCAAATAATCTTTAATACATTTCACAAATTGAATACAAAGTTCTTTGCAATATTTTATATTGAATTTGTGAAATACATTAAAATCAATTAGAGAACTTCCTATCCTTGTAATTACATCTAAAATTTTAATAATCTAAATTTTCAATGAATACTTCATACAATCTTATGGCCTATTTTTTGACCTTCACTCTACTATACAAATGAGAAAACAAAATTACTTAAGTATTAGTATATACTACTGACTGCATAAGAAAAGTAAAACTGAATTATTCAGTTTTAAATATAACTGATTTTATTTTAAAGAACATTCAATTTATCAATTTATCTAAAAAAAGCTAGAAAAATTATATAAATACAGAGATCAATAAACAATTGATCACTATTGTGTGAATCATTAAATGGTATCACACTTTTAAAACGTAATGTAATTCTCACTCTTCCTTAAGTTACTTTGTTGGGAACATGTTGACCCATTTTTAATAACTCATGTATAACCATTCTATTTAAATGTCTTACTATAGTGTGCTTAAAAATAAGCATATATTAATAGAAAAATCAATAGTAAAGCCTGTGCAATCTAGTTGGCTAATTTTAAATACTATACATTTGTTTAGTCGTGAACTAAAACACACTGTGAATTATTTGCTTAATTTATGGATACCATTATTTTTATTTATTGAAATATGTATTTCAATAATGTGAAACAATTATTGTAAAAGTGTTAAGCATGCCAAATATAATTTATTATTTTAAACTATCTAAAAAGAAATTAGTTGGAAAATGTTGGCAATTTACTGAACAAAAATAACCTATTATTTGTGATCTTGGAAGTTTTATCTTTTTAGGACACCTATAAAGATTACTTATGATAATCAAGAAAAAATACAAATGAGATCTTTAATCGGTGGAAGACTCATCGATATACAGTTTTATCAGATTAAGTTAAAAAAGAACAGAATGAAAAATCCACATTCTGTTGACATCTGCATAATGATGCTTTAACTTCATTGTTCATATTGCAAGGTTTAATATAGACTTTAAGAAAATCCAGTTTAAACATTGTTTGTCTATGAAATTAATATGAAAATGTTCTGCAAAATACATTGCATTGTATTCTGGATTAAGCTGATTTATGCAGTCCGCTGAATAATATGTATACCGCTGTCTGTATGGACAGGGGAAGATAATTCACCAACTTTCAAAGCAAATGCTGCCTGTTCAAAAGGCTTCTGCATGGTACCACGACTAAATGGTCCCAAATCCCCTCCCCGTTTAGCTGAACTACAATCACTATATTTTGAAGCAAGTTCAGCAAACGTCGCTTTCCCAGATGTAATTTGTGCTCTGTAAGCTGAATGTATAAAAAATTTATTAATGAGTATAATTTATCCTTAATTTATATTTGAGTATATACTTTAATAATCCTAGGCATGCATGTTAAACTTACACATTATTAATTCTAAAGCTTCGTCCTTTGACCTTGTTATATTTTCTTCTCGCCAAGAAGATGGACGACGAGATCCTGAATGTTTTACCAATAGATGTGAACATTGGACTTCTTCTGGACCATCTCCATTACCATTACCAGAAGGATCAGCTGGTTTATCCGGTCTGTCCCATTGACTTTGTTTAGTATAAATATTTAAATAATAATGTTGACCTGTGCAAAAAATTCTATGTTTGTAATATAAGTATTTGATCTATTATGTGTTCAATACCAAAGAATAAACAATGAAAACTATTTGAATCAAACAGTTAACCATTTAAATATGTATGTGTATATACATATATATATATACACACACATATATCATATATATATTAATTGAAATAGGCATATCTACAATAAATGATGTACTTCAAACATTCTTAACATACTGTGTTTCAACAAACATTGCATATTCCTTAATATTTTACATTTATCATCAAAAGATAATGCTGTAATTATTAGCAGGTCAATTCCTGAAAATTCTTAAGATAAAAATTTCGATAAAGTAACAGAAATATTTCTATAACCATATAAATATGTGTATGCGTACAACAGAAGATATATCATTTGTTGCAATATATGAAAATTTGTGTGATATTTGATTGATTGTTTGAGAAATATTGGAAAAATGCCGGCCGCCCATCTGATACAGATACAGCATGAAAAAAGAGCTTGTCGAATTATTGAATCTTCGTAGCATAAGACCTCCTGTTATATCAAAAATAAAATTAATATAGCAATCAAAGCAAGCCATAAAAATAAAATTGAATGTACCAGTAGATCTACTGAGACGTTTCTCCCAACCCGCTGGAAGTTCCTCGTCCGCCATCGTTGTTGAAATATGGTTTTGACTTGCGTTGATTATTTCTACCCTATACGCGACTTCACGTCAAACGCAAATATGTTTCTAGCGCATATATCAGTAGTCAAGTCTAACAACCTCATAAAGATTAAAATCCGACCTGTGCAAACTGTGGCAATATCCAATAAGAAAACGCGATGACTTCGCCTATTGGTTTCTATTTAGTCCAATCAGAATTTAGTTCTCGGCAAAATGTCACGTGACTAGCAAAGAGGGCTTTTTAATTATGAAATTCAAACGATGAAACCTACCATTAATTAATATTAATTTTATCTGTGAAATATATATATTCTTTTGCTAAGGAGTTCTAATTAAGTATTTCTATATTAATTTTAATATAATTACATATATCATTTCATTGATTTATCGATCAGTTGTCATGGTAGCAAAATACAAACGTTTCATTCGCATTCTAAGTCTAGAACTATAATTAAAATATTTTCTCAACCACATTATAAAGTCACATTATAAAAATTACAACAGTAATACATCAATATGATGCGTGGCAATATAGATGATATTTTACAAGATTTGGGATGGAGTGATGGATTTCGAATACCAGTGGCTAATGAAGAAAACAAACGTCTGGAAGAAGAAGTAAGACTTTATTGTTATAATGTTTATACTAAAATATTTGTTGTTTATATTTTAATATATTCTATTTTACACTTTATTTATGTTTTATGTTAGATTGAAAAAAAAACAAAATATAAGATGTCCTTACATAAAAACTTAGAATCTATGGAAGAACATTTAAAAATGATTAAAAAACATGCTGTTAATATAAAACTTCAACAAGATCTGAACCAAAAACTTCTCATAGCCCATTCGGCACAACTGGAAAAAGATGATCATTTATATAGATTAACCAACAGCACAGAATCTAATCTTCGTCAAGAAATACAAGATTTTAATAAAGAATGGAAGGAAATAAATGAAAGAGTATCAAATATAGAAAAAGATTTAGCTAGAATAACAAAGAAAGTAGAGAGTTCTAAAAAAGCAGTTAAATTTGATGAGAACAATCTTCTAAGATTAGAAGAAATATTAAACAGAAAAGAAGAAGATAATGAATTGATAGAAGAATATATGAAACTAGATGCAAAAAAATATAAGGTAACTATTAAATATATATACTATTAAATATTATTTAATATTATATAGCATTACATAAAAGTTTTATAATCTACATTGTAGGAATTAGAACAAAAACGTCAGAAACTAAGTCTGGAGACAGAATCCTATCGGCAAGCAATAGTAAAAGCAGTTAATGAAGTACAAGAAATGGAAATAGCTTTAGACAGAACTGTTAAACTTTATGATGAAGCCTTAAAAGAACGCAGACAAATGATAAATCAATGGACACAAAGCATGGCTGTACTGAGGCAAAGAGATGATAATATACAAGCTAGTCTAAGGGTACAGTGACACAAATTTGGATAAATTTAACTTTTCCTGTATTATTTCTAGTAATTTCATTTACAGGAAATAGAAGCTCTTCGTGAAATTGGAAAAGATAAAATGAATCTTCTAAATGAAACAGAACAATTTTTAAATGATCAAATTTTAAATAACAAGCAACTTGAAGAAACAATTAAACAGTCTGAGAAAATACTTGTTACTTTACAAAATGAAAATCACAAGATCATAGATATGATTGGTACGTATGAAATTGAGGTAAGAAAGGAAGTGGAAATATATAAAGTAAGTGTAATTACATATTTCACATTATTATTATTGATATTAGCTTCGCACTCAGAAGAAAGATGTAGAAAATTTAAGTCGTCGTGTTCAACAAATAAGAACAGACATAAAACGTAAAAAAATTGAAATTGATAATAAAAATATAAAAATACAAGATTGGAAGAAGCGAATTGAAGATTTAAAAACATCTTTAGAAGAAATTGATAACCAAAAATTAAATGTAGAGGATAGAACAAGGCAACTAGAAGAAATGATAGAGGTATGTAATATTTGCATAATTTTTACGAGATATTTGATATTTTTATGGTTTTTAAAGGAAGAAGAAAAACATAAATCAGCTATCATCAAAGAGGCAAATCGGTTGCAAACATCAATTTTACGTACTGCTAATCAAATTTCCAAATTGAATAGTGAAAAAAAAGTTTTGGAAATGCAGAATCAAAATGAAAAAAAGAAATCTGAAGTATTTGCAGTCAGTTATGCCAAAGAAAAAAAACTGTTGGAAGAAAAGAAAGAGTCACTGTATCATGTTGAATTTGAGGTGCATAAGTGTGAAATGAAATTAGATAGAGTTAGAGGTCATGAACGAGATCAAACAGAAATTGAAAAGAAGCAAAAAATAATTGAGGATTTAGAAAATGTATTATCTGAGAAAGTTAAAATAGCTAAGCTGTTAAAAACACAAATTGCAAGTTTAGAAGTAAGTAAACAGCTAATTTATATGTACATATAATTTTCAGTAACATATAGATTTATTTTATATCTGATTTGAACAACTAATTTTTACACTTGTTAAATCAGCATGATATGAGAAAAGTTACCAATAGCATAGCAAATGATAGTGGAGAATTAGAGCGTCTTAAAAATAAGAAACAAGATCTTATATTACTTATGGATGGTGGTGAGAAATCATTGAAAGCAGCGCAGAGCCATAATGAAGAAAGACAAGTAGAAGAAAATATGTTACGTCTTAAAGTTTCACAAATAGAACAAATGATGTCAAATGTTGGAGACAAAGTTTATAATCTGCAAAAATATAAGCTTCAACTGGATGCTGTAAGTATAGAACGAAAAAATTATTTTTAAGAAAAAGAATATATAGTAAAAATTGTTTGTTAATTTGTTTGGTTTTTACAATTTTATAAATAGGCATTAAGAGAACGTGAAGAAGAAATTAATGTACAGAAGGAAGCTCTCATAGTTCAGAAAAGAGTAGTGGCTGGTGAATGTTCACAATTACGTAATGCTATAACTGAAAGAAACAATCGAGTGAAACAATTACAAGCACGATATGATAGTGGTGTTGCTGCAATGGGTTGTAGTGCCCAAGGAACACCAATTACTACAGCCTATCTTAAAATTCAGAATGCTCAAGAAAGATATATTTTACAAGAACAGGGTGATAAGCTTGATGAAACTATAAGAAAAACAGAATATGAAATAGAAAGTATGGAAAACACATTGCGGATAGTAAATGCCTGCAATGATAAATTTAAAACCAACTTAAGTATAGTTGATGAAAATGGACCAGAACAAGAAGAACAGAAGAGACTTGATGAACAGCTATACAAAGAACAAGAAAATCTAAAGAAGAGACAAATGCACTTAACAAATTTGAAAGAAGATTTTCAGGTATGAATAATATATATATATTGAATTATATAAAAGAATGAAAATGTTATAAATGCTACCTAGAAAATGGAAGATAATTATGCTCTATTGCTTGATGACATACAAAGAGCTAAAGAAGAGAAGGATAGTAAAGAGAGATATCTTTGTAATCTGGAAAAACAAATAGCTGAACAAGATGAAAAAATGGCTAGAGCTGAAAAGAGTCTTCGAAAAGCATATAGAGATATACAAAAAATGTGTACTTGTACAGAGGATAGGATGATATTTCTACAGGAAGTACATACATTTATGCATATAAAATCAACATACTTATTAGAAATTAATAGCACTATTGTTCCTAATAGACAAAAAATTATTTTTTAGAAAGATGTAGACTTAAGAGAAATTCAAGAACAAAATGCATTGGCTCTTGAAGATATTGCAGAATTTACAATTCGTCATGTAGAAGTAGAACCTTACATAAAAAAACTTTTAGCAGCTAAGAGTATAGAGTTACCTTGTATTTCTCGATTAATGGATCAATCACCTACAATAACCCGTTGTGGAAGTACTACTGAATCAACTGAATGTATAATTAAAAGTAGTAGCCGCAATAGTACATTACCATCTACAAGGGGAAGTATTAATAGTGTTATCACATTGGATCCTTGTTTTGACAATAGTAAGTATAATTCTTTCTATCAAAACTTATATTTTTATTATTACTTATATACTTATATGTTTTTATCATTTCAGCTAACAATATAGATTTCTCATCACAAAAAGATAACTTGGCAAGGAAACGTCCAAAATGTGGCAAAAAAACAGTTAACAATAAATAAATAATATTATGTGACTTCATATTGCTTTGCTTGGATCTGAACTTAGATTTATACTTTATACTTTAAAGAATATGATAGGTTAAAAACTGTCACAAGATGATACAAGTAATATTTAAATAAAATTCTTTAATATTTTATTTTATAAGAAGTATCACACATTCGTATTGATGTATGAAAATATACAATCTAACTTTTTAAATTTTTTCTCTTTTCTGACAAAAGGTTATCAAACGAACATTTATTTGTACACTTATCACGTCGTTGTGATCACATATTTAGATATTTAGAATCTATCGTGATATACATAAACATTCTTTAACCACGTTAAATTGCTTTATCGTAACGTAAGTTTTCAATACAAAATGAATCGAAAACAAAATATAAATATATTTAGAGTAAAACATTTCATTTATTAACTGATCTCTTTTTACATCCAACCTTTAAACAGCTGCACTAACCTATTAATTCCAAAGCAATTTTTGTGTAAATATTTAACTCGTTTACTGTCTTTTGTACAGTGCAACAATCTTTTTTTCCCCAAATGACGGAACTCACGGAAGTATCTAATAATAAAATTTTTGGAGGATGGCAAAAAGTTTATTCGCACGAGAGGTAATACGCATTTAAGTAAAAATGTGAGGTTACGTGATAATAGATATGAAAATAAGTTTATGAATATTTTGTAGCTCTGTCCTTGGCTGCAAAATGAATTTTGGTATCTTTCTTCCACCACAAGCAGAAGAAGATAATGTTCCGGTCATCTATTTTCTGTCAGGATTAACATGCACAGAAGCAAACTTTATACAGAAAGCTGGTGCCCAAAAATATGCTTCCGAGTGGGGAGTAGCTTTAGTAGCACCTGATACTAGCCCTCGAGGATTAAATATTCCTGGTGAAGATGACAGTTGGGACTTTGGAACTGGAGCAGGATTTTATGTGGATGCAATAAAAGAACCATGGAAGAAGAATTATAAAATGTATAGTTACGTTACTAAAGAATTACCGGCAGTGATTAATGAAAAGTTCCCAATACTTCCTGATAGACAGTCTATAATGGGTCACAGGTATAACACTGATACAGAAATTATTGCTATTACTGAGAAATGTTAATCATTTGTTTTTAATATTCACTTTTAGCATGGGAGGTCATGGTGCACTAATTTGTGCGTTTAAAAATCCAGGTATGTATAAATCAGTCTCTGCTTTTGCACCTATCAGCAATCCAATTAAGTGCCCATGGGGAAAGAAAGCATTTTCTGGCTACCTTGGAGAGACAGAAGACAATGCCTCATGGAAGGACTGGGATGCAACAGAATTGGCTAAAAAATACAATGGCCCACCTTTGGATATTTTAATAGATCAGGTTTAACTAAGTTAAATGTAAAAACATGCAATGTTATAATTAGGAGTTAAACATTAAAGGTATATTTATTTCAGGGAAAAGAAGACAGCTTTTTGAAACAAAGTCAATTATTGCCTGAAAACTTATTGAATGCTGCAAAAGATGTTGGATTACCCTTGGTTTTAAGATTCCAAGAAGGTTATGATCATACCTACTATTTTATAGCTACATTTATCGAAGATCATATTAAGCATCATATGAAATATTTAAAAAATTAAAAATATTTGTTGTTAAAATTTATATCGATTTTTACTAATCATTAACTTTTTAAATTAATGCTGAAGTTAAAATTCACACAAAAGAAATTGTGATATGTGATTTTTTTTTTAAATACAAGCAAGACTGTCACAAAATTATATACATAAATATTTACCTTATTATTTCTGTTTTCTGTGTAGCTTCCTCGCAACAGTAAACATACACAAAAATTGTTAACAATAAAAATATATTAAATGTATCTATATTCTTTGCTTTCCTTCTTTTTGACATGGACCTTCTTTAAAATGATCAAGTTCCCAATCTGAGCATTTCAATATCTTACGTCTTTTTATACAATACTAAAATATTATCACCTTGTAAAGGTCGAAATCTATTGCGGTTTGCGTGGATTACGTATTTCATGCCAAATCGTTAATATTGGTTCTCGTTTTTGCCAAATATAAGCATTACCCCAACTGTGCCAAAATCTATAAAATAGATGTTAAAAAAAATTTAAATACTTCTGTATAAATACAGAATATGTACACATACTTCTGTTAAAAATATTAAGAATAGCAGATAAAATGATACTTGCATTCCAAATAGTGCACCACCTAAATGTGCAGCATGATCAAGATATTTCCATCCTAACAGGCAGCCTGTTAAATCTAAACTCATTATTACTTTAATTGCCTGGAAATAAAAGAATACTTAACACATATAAATAGGGAAATAATTATATTTTACAAAATATATATTGACAGTGAATTTCAATTTACCATGCCTGCAGTAAATGTGTACATAGGAAGAAACAGTATAGCTAGGCGAGTATCTGGATACTGTGTACATACAAATCCAAGAACACCCATAATTGCACCTGACTGAAATAAGTGTAAATTAATTTAAAAATATTGCTGTAATTATTGTATGATCAAATATATATGTTACTCACAGCTCCTAAAGATAGACCAGGAAAGCCAAATGCAACTTTATACAAATGACTAGCAAAACTGGAGATAACACCACTGCTCAAGTAGAGTGCCAGAAACTGTTCTTTGCCTAAAGCTGCTACAATTCCTGTACTAAAACTATGCAGTACATACATATTTGCAGCCAAGTGTAAGAAAGAATAATGTGAAAATGTTGATAGTATCATGGGCCAGCATGTTGCACCTTAAATGGAAAAAAAATATATTTGATATATATATATATATATATATA
>JAIFRP010000026.1:1242966-1257040 GCA_032403825.1 Odynerus spinipes
TTTTTTAATGTATCTTTTGCGTTGCTTTGTATGCTAGCACAAAGGATAAACATTGAGTAAGTTCGTTAAGTGAAATATTTCGTTCAGGCCCAGCAGCAAGTAAGCCTGGAACACCTAGTAATAGAGAACCAATTGATGAGGATAGTCTCTTCCCAGGAATAGATTTAAAACCGACTAAACTGGATGTACCAGATCATGGTAGAACTATGGATTATGATGATAGTAAAATAGATGATGATTTAGACAAGTTATTGCAACATATCAAAGAAGATCAGCAAAATAGTATGGATGCACCGGACAGTCCAAAAGAAGATGCATTGACTGGGCATACAGGTCATGAGGGAATTGACTCAAAAATTCAATCCAGTCATAGCCGTCATTTACTCTATACAACACATTTTCCACTACCACAGGTGATTAATAAATATTAACAATATTATGTTTCATTAATTTAGAAAGTTTGTAAATAAACATATGTATTTGTTTAGGATGAAACATGCAGTCAACATGATTGTAATCAGCGTCATGTATTACTCTATGGAGTAGGTCGTGTTAGAGATGAAGCTAGACATATTGTTAAAAAAATGACAAAAGAAGTATGTAAATTATTTGGTAAAAAATTTAGCATCGACGTCGCGGAAGGTGGAAAGGTCAAGAAGCACTCGCGTAGCGAATTTAACTTTGAAGCTATAACAATGAAATTCCAAAACTTAAGTTATTTTGACCAACATGTAGTAACATGGCAATGTGCAACACAAGTCATTGAAATGCTTAACACATTTGCATTGGCTGGATCCTCGTACTTACCAGTACAAGAGCATGTAGCATTTTTATTTGACTTAATGGAATTGGCTTTAAATATTTATGGTCTGATTGATGTTTGTATTCAAATATTGAAAGAATTGCCAGAAGTGGAAGCTCAGCTTGCAGCAAGAAACAGTCAACTTGTTAGAAGTTATACTACAAATTTAAGTCTATATGTTGTTGGAGTGTTAAGAAGATATCATTGCTGTTTGTTGTGTAAGTAACATTGTCTTTTCAATAAGCATTGTTATTATTATTAATTCAATCTAATATATTTATTAATATTTTTCAGTATCGCCAGAACAAACGACGGTTGTATTTGATTTGCTATGTAAAGTTGTAAAACATGTGTCAAATCCAAGTGATTGTAGCTCAGCAGAACGTTGCGTATTGGCTCATCTGTATGATTTATATTCCACGTGTTCACTTTTAAAAACAAAACCACATGGGGTGGAAGCATTTAGTAATGCTTACCCCAAAATTCGTACAGCTCTTTACAGCGCGTTGCAACCAACACCCTCGAGTCATGTATATAATTCACAATTTATGGTGGATGTCTTCACTAGCCCTAGACGAGGAGGAAAAATAGAGCCACAATGGGCCAGGCAATTAAATGAAACTCCTGCGAATCGTTACAGCTTTGTATGCAATGCCATAGTTGCAGTTTGTAGTGAAACAGACAATGACAAATTAAATGATATTGCTATAACTTGTGCTGAGTTAACAGCATGCTGTAATGCATTAAATGCAGAATGGTTAGGAGTACTCATGGCTCTTTGTTGTTCTTCTAATAGTTCTGCTTTCTATATCGATGTGTTGAATCAAGTTGATGTGCAAGACTTAAGCATACATAATTCTCTTGCAGTATTTACATCAATTTTAATTGGTAAATTTCAAATATGTTACATTGCATTTGATTCTTTAGAATGTAATGTGTACTAAATGTTCTCAATATTTCATATAATTTCATCTTTCGTTTTTACAGCACGACATTGTTTCTCGTTGGAAGATTTTGTTGTACATATAGCACTGCCATCATTAGTTAAAGCTTGCAATGAGGGTCGTGGAGATGCCGATATGGAGGCTGAAGCAGGCGCTCGTTTGACGTGTCATTTATTGTTACGACTTTTTAAAACGGTCGAGTGTCCTCAGCCAGCCTTGTATTCTGTTGGTACAAGTCCTCACCCTTTACCAAATGGAAATTCGCGAGGCTACAGCATAAAATTGAGTTGTGATAGACATCTTTTAGCTGCAGCACATAATAACATAAGAGTGGGCCCTGTACTAGCAGTGTTAAAAGCCATACTTGTAGTAGCTGATGCAACTGCTGGAAAACAACCACCTAAAAAACCAGATGTATCTATGACTCATTCGAGCAAAGGAGGACCTGGTAGTGTTGGTGTTGGTGTTGGTGTTAGTGGTGGTGGACCTGGAGAATTATCAATTAGCCACATTTTGGGAACAAGCGATATTCTGGGTGGTGGTGACGATCTTGGACTTGATCTTGCAATGTCTTCCTCTAGTAGTAGTGCTGGTATGACTTCAGAAAATGTAAAAGGTCTTTCAGACTTTGCACAGCATGTTTTACGTCAAATTTGCAGTCAAGAATGGGTCTTGGAAAGATGTTTGCAAAATCCTGAGGAGCTTTGTCATCCTGATATGTTATTAGATAATATGTTAACACCACGTCAAGCACAAAGGTTGCTACATATGATCTGTTATCCGGACACACCTACTGAAGCTTTTATCGATCAAAAAACACATATCATTAATATCTTGGAAAATTTGGAACAATGGAGTCTCAGGATGTCCTGGCTTGATCTGCAGTTAATGTATAAACAATTTCCACCTGGTTCTGCTGATCTTTCTCAATGGTTGGATACTGTTGCCAAAGCTGCTATAGATGTATTTCAATTAAATACATTGTTAAGCAAGCCTGATAGAAGATCAGGTTCTATATGGTTAGTGGCCCCTCTTGTTTCTAAACTGCCAAGTGCTGTACAAGGGAGAGTTCTTAAAGTTGCAGGTCAGGTGTTAGAATCTGGTAATTGGTCGAAAACGGCTGGTCGCGAAAGAAGTAGATCTAAGTCTCCATCGCTCTTCAATCATCAACCATTTTTATCATTGGTATTGACTTGCCTGAAAGGACAAGATGATCAAAGAGAAGGTTTATTGACATCGTTACATTCGCAATTATCGCAGTTTCTTAATACTAGTAAAGAAGAGAAAAATATAGGCTCTGAGGATCCCAAGGCTAGAGAAGTTTTACAAGATGCTCTTCAATTAAGATTCAGCTTAGTCGGTGGTGTTTTTGATACGATACAACGAAACACAACCGCTACAACTGATTGGGCAATTTTACTGGTTCAACTGGTCAGTTATGGGGTAATCGATCTGAACAATAATTCAGAACTATTTACTACTGTTATAGATATGTTAGCAACATTGATACATTCCACCTTAGTCTCAGACTCACAGTCTGAGAAGGATGAAAATAAAAAGCATTATCAAAATTTAATGAAAAAATTGAAAAAGGAACTTGGCGATAGAAATTCTCCAAGTATTCGATATGTCAGGCAGTTATTACCACTGCCAAAACTGACTATGGAAGTCATTACATGTGAACCGGTTGGTTGTTTAACAGATACTAAAGGGAATAAAATTGCTGGTTTTGATAGCATTGATAAAAAGCAGGTAAGATGGAGTCAATTATACAACATAAAACAGTAAATATTTACAACATTTTGGAATGCCTATTCTTATGACAAATGTGTATAAACAGGGCTTACAAGTATGTGATTCACAAAGAGTTTCTGCATGGGAATTATTAGAAGGCCATAAGAATCCAGCACCTTTATCCTGGGCATGGTTCAGAGCAGTTAGACTAGAGCGTAAACCATTAACTTATCAGAATGCACATAAATTATTGCGATATCATACACACAGTCAAATCAGACCAGCTAGCCATTATTTGGACCCACCACCTTTGCCACCAGAAGATTTGGAACCGGATAAGAAGGAATCTGAACCTGGTAAAGCTGATACTCCAATGAGCATTGACTCGCCAGGTAGAGTCGGTGGCAGTGTTGGTAGTAGTGGAACAGGTAATACTGCCACTAATGGAAAGGGTAAAGCTATGAAAGCTAGGCGGCATAGAAGAAACAAAGGTGCCGCTACACCTACAGCTCCTGTATCACAGCCGATACAGGTTTGTATAGTCATTACAAAAATCAGTTTGTTCATCTATATTCTAAAACTTATATCGTGAATATTTTCATAGCAACCACCATCCCAATTGCAACAAATAGCATTCAGTAACCAACAAGCAGCTGTTGCTCAACAATCTGGAATGTTCACTGGACAACCTCCACAACCTCAACAACAGTGGTATGCTAATCAACAGAATCATACACCAGCACAGCAATACGGATATGGACAACAATTACCACCAACGCCCGTCGGTGGTCCTCGTTACGAGAGACCTGGAATGAATAATCAATCTAAACAAGCATTATCGAATATGTTACGTTTACGATTACCAAATCAATTTATGGGTACACAGCAACAACCTAATCCTGCACCGGTAGCTGGTCCAAGTGCTTTTCAAGGCATGCAAAGGCAACAATTTATTAGACAGCAATTAAGAGCACAACATGGTGCACCAGGTATTAATCCTCAACAGAATATGTTTGCACCACAGCAGCAGCCGCAGCAGCAACAGCAACAAGGAATGTATGCTGGCATGCAACAGGGTAAAACGTTATATATTAAAAGAATGTATTTCACAAACACTCTTAAACATTTTATGTTAATGGTGCATCCAAATTTTCACAGGAATGAATCAAAATTATGCTGGATATGGAGGACAACAGATGATACCGCAACAGCAGCAACAACAACAGCAGCAACAAACACCTCAGCAGACACAGCAACAACAGCAATTATTACAGCAGCAACAGCAGCAGCAGCAGCAGCAAGGAATAATGAATCAGCAGCAAAACATGATGTTCCCAAATCAACAACAAATGATGGGACCTCAAAGAGGACAAGAATATATGCCACAACAAAGAATGCAACCTGGTGCAACAAGGCCACCCTATTTGCAAGTAAGTATTAAATACTTTGTTAGAGTTAATTTAAAAAACAAAATCATAAATATTTTATTTTCATTTTTAGGCACCAAATGTTACGATGAATGCTATGGGTCCAATGGGTGGAGGTATTCAAAATCAACCTGCTCCACCATATAGACAAGCAACTGGTAAACCAGGTGCAGTGGGAGTAACTGGAGTAGGTACAACGAATGTTAGTTTGCAACAAAACCAGCAATTCACACAAGTAAGTATTCGTGTATTTGAATATTGGCTTAAAGTAATTCAATTAAAGTAAATAAAAAATATAATAAAACCATCTTTTAATATATATTTTTTTGTAATATAGCAAGCAATTAATCAACAGCGTATGCGTCAACAAATGCTGGCCATGCAGCAACAACAACAACAAGCACAGCAACAACAGCAGGCACAACAGCAGCAACAGCAACAGCAAAATGCTGCCGGTGGGCAACAGCCTACTCCGCAATTAGTTACGCATTTGCAACGACACTTGAGTCAACCACCGCAACATCCTTACCAACATCAACCACCAGGATATTAGAATTGAAAATAGCATAGCACGATATAATGCAATGTTTCTTCAAAATGTATACACACTTCATTTATTGATCTTGTGTATTAGTAACGCAAACAAAATCTAAACTCACTTTTCAGACGTGTACCTTGAAGACCCATGTGTTCAAAATATTAAGCATTAATGAAAATGCATAATCGTAATCTAAACTCCGGAAATCCGGATCTTCGTTATTCAAAGTACGGCAATTCGTTATACTATTATTTAAGTGTAGTAAAGTACTGCACCAGGTTTGTCTTATACTTTAATTTACCTAGTCTTGCTAATTTTTATTGTATATATCGTATTTTAGAATAAGCCATATATCTTAGATATTATTTTTAGCAATACAGCGTGATATTGTATTGTATAACAACTTCAGAAATTGTTTGGACTCATCTATAATTCGTAAAAGGAACTACATAAACTATAGAAATCAGTTTTGACGTAATAATTCAAATCTGTTGAATTAGTAGAAATATCTTTTTATGTTGAAGATACTAGAAGAAATGTAATACGTGACATGTAAATGATTAAGAGGTAGTGTACCATGTGTATACATTTTTTAAGAATACTACTTTGCATTATAAACGGTAATGGGTTTGAATTATTGAATTCTTCTATAAGAAGAAAATTACTTTATCAAGAAATAATAGGTAATTGTGAATTGAATGTGAAGCAATCAAGCTTTGCACTTTTATAAGCTATTGTAAGATGAATGTATCTTAAAATCTCATAATGTTTTTTAATCAGCTTTTTTAAGTTAACGTTATAAAATAATCATGTATATATAATATTGATCTACAAGAGCCTACTGTAAATTTCTAGAATCTTTTCATAAAATGAAGGTTGTAATATGTTATATTTGACGATCACGATAATGAGGATTGTCTTCATCAAATTCTACGCTATCACTTTGTATACTTTGTAGAATATACTTTGTTGTTTCAACAAAAGACGAGCTTGTGCAGTAAAAAATTAAGAGGCAGATAAAATTTATTAATAACTTCATAGCAACAACAATATTTTCTTCTAACATTCACACCCAAAAAAGGCATTTTGAATTCGCGTTTATACGAAAATTCTATATTATTATTAATATTATGTCCTATAATTTTAGTTTATTCAGGATTAATTTTTACAAAACGCCTTGTATCATACAAAATTATTAACTTGTAATAAAATATACATACGAGAATACCAAACATGTATTAATGAAACGCTAATACAATACATATATTTACTAATAAATTACTCGTGCAGCAAATATTTTCATTTCCTGTAATTATCCAACTAACATTGATACATATAATTGTTTTGCTCAGTTTTGCTATTAGTCGAATGCATTATGACATCAAACGGAACAAAAGAAAAGTCGACAGTTTAGAAGCGCCCGTTTGCAGGAAGCGATCCGACGTTGTCAAATCTAGGTATACGGCTATATGAGTGATAAATTCAAATTTGATGAAAAAATTTAAGAATAGCTTAACAGAGTTATGCATTTACCTAATAACAATGTTTACTACTACTAAAAAATATAGAAAACTATTTCTCTATCGTCAGTTAATCGTTAGTGAAAAATCTAAAAGAAAATTTATTTTATTATTACTTGATAATTAAAATCAATCAAATTTTATTCGTATAAGATTCTATAATAGAATAGACTAAAAGATAAATATACACAAAAGTAATTACTTACATGACTACATATGTAGTAAGTGGTATGAGTATAAAAGTTGCAAATTAGAAGAATTGCATCGATCGATTATCTGCGATGATGAAGTCGCGGGAGAAATAATTTTATCGCAGATAATCGATCGATGCAATTCAAATCTGCAACTTTTATACTTGTATGTAAAGTTTCTATTAATATAAATTACCTACTCTCTTTTTGTACTTGCATTATTACATCTGCACACTTATTTCTGCAACCTGGGATATATTTGTAGCGTTATAAAATATCATTATTATAAAATGTACACAATGTAGCACACTTATTTTTTTTTTATTAGTTTTGATTTATAGAAGTTTATGTTGAAATAATGATTATCATTAGTAGATTACTGTTGTTCAATACATGGTCCATACAATATCATTATTACAGCATTTGTGTAAAGACGAACTCTAATTTTATTTACGCCGTGTCATTTATTTTCAAAATGTTGTTGACATAAGAGGCAATTTTTATTTGCATATTATGAACTTTTAAGTTCTAAATCCAACCTTCTATGTGCATGTACCCATTGTAACTATCTGTAAATATTATATCATTTTACCAATAAGAAGTAATATACATGTTATAATTACAAAGATGATTTATATAAAAAGTAATAATTATGAAATAATGTTGTACCTTTCATATTTCTTTGGAAATTTAAACAAATATTGATGTATATCAAATTTTATAAGTACTCTTGTACCGACCAACTTGGTTGTTTTCTTGTACATATTTATCTTCGATTAATTTCTCCTTTACTTCTGCTTCTTAATTACTACTTGTAACATGCAGCACTATCTGAAACAAAGCTAAGATCGGAGTGTTTCTATGTTAACTGAAAATTTGTATATAATATTTATATAAATTAACTATTAGTTAACTTAGAAAAATAAATATAAATTAAAGTTTATTTAAACTATTCTCATTATTTATTGCACCCATTTGCACGAATTTATACTTCGACTAACTGTCTAAAAACAAGCAACATACAAAAGTAAATTTTCATCAAAAATCCTTACTTTAAATTTCTGCTCCAAAAACAAAATTTAGTTGACCGTTCAAACAGAAGCGCCTGTTTATAGTGTGTTGTTGTGAAAGAGATTTGTCAACGTTGGATCGCTTCCTGCATACAGGCGCTTCTCTTCTGATAGTTTCCGTTTAAATGGAGGATAGATCTCTTCCGGTCGTGCTACAGAGACAGCAAGATGGGTACGTTTCGGCTCCTGAAATTATATTCTTTTTGAAATGTTAAACATTCCGAATTTATATATTGTTAACGTAAAGCGTTCAGTACACATTATAATTTATCAGTGATACATTGTGTAATGTTATATTCGTACATGTTAATACGTCTAAACGTATGATTTCGAATCAAACTGTACCGCGTGTTTAATTTTTTCTTTTTTTAGAAACAAAAACATTGATTTTTTTATCTTCAGAAAATGATCAGTGATCAAATGATCAGAATTTAATTTAAACGTGACTTTAAAAAAATGATACAATATTCTAACAGATGCAGTAATAAAGAATTGAAAAAAAAAATAACCTCAAATCTTAATTTTTACAGGTAAACCCCGAGGTCTTCGTACAGCACGTAAACACGTAATTCATAGGCGCGATCAACGTTGGAATGATAAAGACTACAAAAAAGCACATTTGGGAACAAGGTGGAAGGCTAATCCTTTCGGAGGTGCCTCTCATGCCAAAGGCATTGTTTTGGAGAAAGTGTAAGTGTTTCTTCTATAATGCAATAGTTAGTATTATATGAGTAATACATGAAAATAAAATCTGTTATTTGATCTGTACAGTGGTGTTGAAGCCAAACAGCCCAACTCTGCCATTCGTAAGTGTGTAAGAGTACAGCTTATCAAAAATGGCAAGAAAATTACTGCATTCGTACCCAGGGACGGTTGTCTCAATAATATTGAAGAGAACGACGAAGTTCTAGTAGCTGGATTTGGACGTAAAGGTCATGCCGTTGGTGACATTCCTGGAGTTCGATTTAAAGTAGTCAAAGTTGCAAATGTTTCTCTCCTTGCTCTTTACAAAGAGAAGAAAGAACGTCCCAGATCTTAAGTCAATAATTTTAAAACATGTATTATTTCCAATTATAAAAATATAAAACAAAAGATTTGTATTTTATTATTATTCCCCACATTTATTCAATATACATTGTACAAATATTTTCATCTGTACAGATAACAATGTCCTCTACAACCGAATTTAATGGTGTATGTCTTTTTTGTGGTTCTTGTGGTATTACAAGTTGTGATATCTCATCTTTCATGTGTAGTACCTGTGAAAATAATTTCTATGTAGTTTATATATGAAAAAGATTGAAAATGAAAATCTAGAGTATTACCTGTTTCAAAACCATAAAGTCAGAATATATATTTCTGACGTCTGTATTTATACTATTCTCTGTAGTATTTTTTATCTTCGCATCCGATACTAACCAACAAGGAACTGACTCGTAAGCATCTATGAATTTGTCTATTTGTAAAATAAAATTCCCTTTTTGTTCAACGCTATTAGGTCCTATATTGTCTGAGGATAATTCTTCTATAATGGAAGTTTCACTTTGTTTGTTAGGTTTATCTAACCTTTTTAGGTCTTCAAAATAATTTATAGCTTCTGAATAGCTCAATTTTGAAGTAACATTGCCTGAATTATTTGTATTTTCAGTAAAATGTAACTGTATACAAAACACAATACTATTAGCTATAGCCAGTAATCAATGAAACTATACCAATTTATTAACTTACTTTTAACAAATTTGCCACTGACTCTTCCTCATTATTTGGAATATCAGTTATATCTATAAAGGTATTTTTAATGAATTCCAGTAATAAAATTAGTGTAGGAAGTTGTTCATTCAACGTACAATTACCCTGAAAGAAAGCCTAAATTTATAAATAATAATATTAGATGTTTACTTATTATTCATAGATCATACCAATAGTATATCTTCGTTTATACAAATTCCAAGGTGAGAGTAATACTTTGCAAGTTTACCTGGAAAGAAAGATGCATGTATTAAATTTTTATATTTTCATTACAAATTAATAAAAATACCTTGTAAAGCAGAGCCTTTAAGTTTTGCTAACACTGGTGCAATGTGTGGTATTTTTTCCGTAAGTAACCAAGATAACAAGTGAATTCGATTTTCACCGGTAAATATAATAGATCCTATACTTTGTGATTCTGCCTTCGTTATTTCAGGATAACGTAACTTATACAAAACATCATAAAATTCCGACATAACTGTGTCTATCTTGGCCATTGTTTAAGATATTTATTTATTTCTCAATTACATAAAAGTATCGGAATTTATGAAACGCGATACGAAACATTTATAACAAGTGTCATCCGTTAAATTTTGAATACAATCTTTTTAAGATGCGTCTTTATGAGAAAGTATCGTAAAGGGTAGTTTACATACTTTTTAGTACGATTTTCTCTCGCGAATAATTAGAGTAAGTATTAAATTTGAATTTTGTATAGGATATGAAACGTGCTTTGAATATGTTCTACAGAATATTGCTTAACGTATTTATTATTTATTTTATTTCTTGTACGCTATGTTAAAAGATTCGTTGCAATATTATTCCATTATGGTGTAAATAAGTATTCATTATTATGGTAACAATGAATATCCTTATGTCGCACGTTCTCAATTACTTATATTTATTACATGTGAAATCCATTCTTTGTGCCGGATGTATTTCATTTTATTTTTAATTTATGTGAATATTTGGGGAAGCCCAAAGAGGGAAAATATTATTTAGTAAAGAATCCGATAACCTCATAATGAACTGCCATTAAATAGCGCTCGTTTTTTAAAGCATAATTCTTTATTTATAAAATCTTAGGATTAGCCTTGGCTACAAAAGTTGCATTATCGATGTGGTTAAATTTATCTGTAAACTATGAACATCCATTTACTTGGAACTGATCCCTCATATTAGTAACGGAAAGTCCTAAGGATAAATCGAGGTTATAATATTATGGATAAAACCGAAGTTATCTGTATTTCATCCGACGATGAAGATGAATCTGAAAAGGTTTGACTGTGTATAGCATTGTTAGCTTTTATTTACATTGTAAAATATATTACTTTGTTATTAGCTTTTAAATTAGAAAAATTTGTTATGCGTTATTTCTAATGTTTAGCGTTCAGGCTTAACATCTACTTACATGTTTTTACAGGTAGCTAATGAACAGAACAAACCTTTATCTCACAATGAAACAGACACAGAATCTAATCTTGTAAATAAAAACACAGAATTTAAGTGTGATAATGAAAGGAACAATATTAGTAAGCAGAAACGGAAAATATCAGAAGTGGATGGTACTTCCAATGAGAATACTAAAAAGATTAAGGCAGAATTAGTTACAGAAGCAAATGGAAATTCAGTAAAGATTAACAGTAAAGAAAACAATATTAAATCACAAGAAGGTATATCTATACCTGCAACTAAAGAAATTATGAAGCCACAATTAATTATTAAGGAGAAGAAAAGCATATCTCATCTAGAACAGGATGTATTTCCTATGTTTATAAGCTTGTGTTTACAAAAAAAGCGAGAGCCTGCAATGGAAGTTATTGTTAATAAATTAAAAAGACGATACGAACAGATGGATCCTATTTGTGCAAGATCTGAAGCTTTTCAAAATTTTGTAAATACAAAACGTAATGATATCTTAACTACTGAAAACATGATATATCAGCATATTATGGACGTCATGACTGAAATGAAATCTAAACCTAGAGGAACTTCAAAAGTTCTTAAAGCAAGTAGAAGTAATAATTGTAAAAGTACAGTATCTAGAGAAGCAGTCCCTTCAAGTACTTTTAATAATATAGTAGAAGTAGAAAGAGACGAAGAAGATTATGAACAAGATTACGAAGAAGATACTATGGATCCTCATACAAAAAGAAAATATAAAAAAATAGTACAAGCAATGAAAATATGCGAAAACAAAATAAAAATGTTAGAAGAGGCTGAAGTGGACTTTGACGACGATGATAATAGTAATTACATTAAGCTGGAAAGATATAAAGAAAGAATGGTGACACTTTATGCAGAGTATTGTAATATAACAGGCGATAACATAGATGCAGGCCGTTCATATTTAAGACCTAAGCACTTAAATACAACTCAAATTGTTAGTGTGGACCAAGCAATTACGAATTTCATAAATGCAAAGATCACTAAACGGAATAAACTGAAAAAGAATGGTAGATTCACAGATGACTTAATATTCCCAGATTACAGAGATATCTTGAAGTGTGTCTCAAACTGTAATGAGAAAAATAACTTAGGATTAGATAAAAGAAGACAGTGTCAAATTGGTAAGACTTCCTTTCTAGTTGACTTGAAGATATAACAAAAAATAATTTCATAATAAACTAATATCTGTTACAGCTAAGAAGGCATTTATAGATTTGGGAGAACACTTACAACGTGCAAGACGAAATGATTACTGGGATACATTTTCATTGTTCTTGGAAAACAAACCAGATGATCCAGCCTTAAAAAATCAAGAACTTGCACAAAAGTTACGCAAAAATAGAGAACTTGGAGAACAAAAATTAACCCAGGTATTTCATGAGTATGTAAAGAAACAAGAAGAAATGAGAGATTTATTAACAATAGATAAAGCAGATACAGAAAATGACGATGATGAAGACAACAATTTAGAATCTAACGACGAAAATGAAAATAGCGAGGAAGACGATGAAGATAACGAGGATGAAGATGAAAACGATAATGTAGAAGGTGAAAATGAAAATGACGAAGATATAAGAAGTATCGATAATAGTGAGCAAAGTGGAGATGAAAAAAAGAATGACGACACTAGTACATCTAACGTTAATGATATAAAAAATGGTACAGTAGAACATAAAGATAGTACAAAAATTAATGTAATACATATATGTGAAAATAAAAGTAGCAAAGATGTAACAATGAATACATCAGAAATAAAATGTGATGAAACACAATCGAGGCATACATCTATACTTCGTGAAAATGTTATAGAAGAATCAAGTTCAACAACGAAATTGGAAACAGTAATTGTTCAAGAATTATCCACATCAAATAACAATACTGCTATAAATGAAAATGAAGGTTTGTATGGGAATACATTATTTAAATAACATACTTAATTGTAAATAATAAAAATTGTATTTGTTAAGTCATAAAAGTATACACATTGTAGATAGAATAACTGAAGTTACACCTTTAGAAAATGATTGTGATACGCAAGCGGATGAGAATAAACCTTTACTACGAGTTCGTTCGTTTGCAAAACCTCCTACAACTTGGGAAGATAACAAACAAAGATCGCAAGTGGTAGAAGATATAGCGATAAAAGAAGTAATAGATCTTACGTCCGAAATTCCTAAAGCAAATATAGAAGCACCTCAATTTGCAATTAAAATCGGCAACAAAGTAGTTCCTTTACAAAGTAAATACAACACTGTGGTAATACCTGCGAATTTGGCAGGTAAAAGTGTTATCAGTGTTAAAAATATTACAAATAATTACGTGAAATTAAATACGAGAAATATGCGTACAAATACGTCGTCAAATTCCAAAGCTAATCAAATTGCGAAATCGTTGCCAATAGTTAAGAAAATAGTCGATGTCAGTTCAGTTAATACTATTATACGTTTACCACATGTTTCCGCTAAACAAAATACAAATGTTAATCCAAAGAATAACGAAACAAAACAGAAACCAACTGTCGTACGTTTTGTTTTACCAACGAACCAAGTACATCAAAATAACTCAGAAGACGTGCCCGTTACAGACACCTGTCAAAAAGAGGCAAAATGACTGCAAATAAAACAAAATTACATATACTTTTTTTTTTTTT
>JAIFRP010000026.1:1265956-1302809 GCA_032403825.1 Odynerus spinipes
GAGAGAGAGAGAGAGAGAGAGAGAGAGAGAGAAAGAAAGAGAGGAGGACGGAGGTATGCAAGGTAGAGAAAGAGAAATGAAGAAAGAGGTGAAAAAGAGTGTAGATACTACTACGATACCGATAATTGATATCCGTCTCCGCTGAAAAGCAATCTAGCATTCCACGCACAAAAAGACATAATATGTAGCTACGTAGCTATGGCTGCACGTGCGCGCGCGTGCACGTTCGTCTGCCACGTGTAATCGAGGGGCCAAATCGCGACGAAATACGTTCCTCTTTTTTTCTAATAATGTTAGACGCCTATTGCGTATCGCGACAGTCGAGAATTTGTAATACTTGTCTTCTATTTTTGCTATTAACTATGCGACGTCATAATACCGTCCTGGCGTGCTTCGGAGGGTTTACCGGACAATGGCCGTTCGTCAATATATCGTGCAATTATACAAGGTATTATACTACTAGCTAGTGTAATATGTTGCAAAAAAACGAAATGAAATATTTTTTATAATAATATTACTAGGAACGATGTAACGACGACCGACCGAGGAAAAGAATGATGCGAGCGGAGGGGTGACGTTTGCTAAATATACGATTAACCATACACTATATCAGGACTGCGTTGTGGATTAATTGAAACATATTAGAAATCGAGGAGAGAAGATGCGACAAGTTCGATCGATTTTTAAGGACAACGACCTGGTAACCCTTGAACCCACGCACGCCTACGATTCATCGACACGTTCTCGACAACGACAATAAATTGATGCCGCTACAAAATAAAGGAAGAGATCGAGAATGAAGGAATCAAGGCACGGTGAGACGAGGAGTAAACAAGGATCCCTTTCGTCAATTTTACGCTCCATATCCACGAGCCTTCTATGATCCACGAATTAAGACTGTCGAACTATCGAAACACTCCATAATAATGATTCTCATATTTTTCGTACGTCTTGTCTTGTTCTTTTTCTTTTTTGTAGATTATTTACAGCGAATTTTAGTAGACAACGCGCGTACCGGCGTCAATACTTCATCGTCTTCTTCTTATTCTCGTTTGAAGTATTCGGTGGCGCGACTTTTTGCATAATAATAAAAATATTGGAAGATATATCTTTCTTCCTTATTCGTGAAGTGCCAACGTGCGTATATATATATTTTTTTTCCGCGATCATTTATTCGCGTATGCAAGGACAGAAAGAGAGATATAAGTAGAAGAGCGATAAATTTATTGTAACGGGCAAAGAAAGAGTGAGTGGGAGAGATAGAAAAATGCGACATCGCAAACCGCGATCGTCATTGCTTTTTTGTTGTTGATTCCGTATGCAAAAAGAAGGAAGGCAACTCGATAACCACTCGTATATGTATTACGTGCCTTTGCCCGTGCCACATGTTTAGAAGCGATAAAAGACGAGATATAAATATACATGTATACATACATATATAAGTATATAAATTTTTGATCACTTAGAAGATCGATGAGCGACGATGAAAATCATTGAAGTAACGCATATCTTTCTTACTTTCAAGATCAACTGCCATCATTATTATTATCATCATTTATCGTCATCGTCATTATCCTTATTGTCATCGCCCTTCCTTTTTTTCTTGCACTTTTTGTTCTATGGTAATAGGTATAAAAATGTAGCGAGTAAGCGAGTCGTTTAACAAAAAACGTAATTTCTGCGATAATAGAGATGTGTATTTAGATGCGTAAGAAATCCTTTCTTTTCTATTCTTTTTTTTTGTTTTTTTCCTTTCTTCATAACTATGAGAACACAAGTCCAACATACAGGATCACCGGGTCAATTTCGTGGCAAATCGCTTCCCCACGTTTTCCGATCTATTTTTTATTCCTATTCCCTCTTTGATCGCTTTCTTCGCTGCTCCGAGATCGATAGGTGATCCGAAAATAGTAATTCAATCATTCTTATGCAAATTATGTTATATCTTAGTACGAATGTTCTTTGTAAAATTAAAGAAATAAACATCAGCGAAATAAAATAGCCAATCGTTGTTGAATTTCCATGCTTCGAGTCTTCGTATCCTAAGGATTGTGAAGTCGACGTTATTGTCATCGCAATCATTTGGTACGTGCTGTTTTTAAAAAAAATGGTCAAGCTGCACGTGTCTCTCGATTCGACGTTGACGACATTCTAATTTTAATTTAACAATCAATTTTCTATGCGTTGAAAAATTCCTTATTCTGTGGACTTTTTCTAGATCAATGGTAAGTAGACGCGTAGGTGGATAGAACATGGACGATCAGGGTACCGTCGGTGCGATGCGAAGGTCTTAAAGTAAGTACGGATTTGATCTTTCTTTTTCTTAATGATATTTATTCAAAATAATGCGTCATTTTTTAATGCTATTCCTTGGTTATGCCAGACTAGAAAAACTAGTTGTACGAGTTGGTTATTTAGTAAAAAGGTCGAACACTAGTAAAAAAAAAAAAAAAAAAAAAAAAAAAAAAAAAAAAAAAAAAAAAAAAATAGAAAAAAAAAAAAAAAGAGGGAACGTCGAACGATCGTCACATTTATCTCGACGTATTATCGATCTCCGGTTATAGAGGAGAGTAGCAAGAGGCTTATAAACGCAGGAACGACCTTTGGCTGAATTCTAAAGAGTATAAACGAGTGACCCTGTACGATTCCTACCTACACATCTGCGAGATTCATTATATGCACCGGCGTTGATCACGTAGGTGCATGTGCAACAAGGGGGAAGCCTTTATACGTGCGTGTGCTCTGGTTTGCGATTAACAATCAGTACCTAAGCTGCAAGCTCTCTCTCTCTCTCTCTCTCACTCACTCCTTCACATATTCTCTGAGTGTACGTGCGTATACGTCCAGGCATTCGAGGGCCGAATAATTTCAGATCCCCCCGTGGCATCGGGACAGCACGGATTAGGGTGCCGCCGCTAAGAGGAAAATTATTGCATTGCCGTTATAGTAAAATTAATGTCGATTACACGACGTTAACTCCGATTGTATTAAGAATCTAATGACGTTACGCTCTTCTACGAGTTATTCGTCTACCTCGGTGCTTACATCGCCTAATGCGATTACACGGCGAAACGTATCGTAACGATGTAAACTCGAAATGGATACGGCTGCATAACAGATGGTAGAAAATCATAACTATAGTCGAGTAATCGGACCGAGGTCGTAGTTCTATTAAGAAAACTAATAAACCGAGTGAACGGTACCGATGTTTCCGTCGGCTGCTTATGATCGTGATCGTGTAAACGCGATTGTAATTTTCCGAGCATGATGCAAAGCTCGTCTTACATTTCACTCGTAAAGTGCAGGGATCGAAGGAAGGGGTATACATTCTGATCACGATGAAGGAGGCGACAGGGTTGAGGTTACTGACATTATTTCAAAACAAGCATCCTTCTGAATCAACGTCTCTCATTCTTTTTTTTTCAACGACTACGAGGAAACTCGTGCTACCGGTATCGCGGTGTTCCAACATTGATCCTAAAACTTCCACGAGGTCCATTCATTCAGGGAAATACGCTAGGGAAAAATCCAGACGATCATCCGTTCAGACAAGTTAAACCGAAAATGCGAAGAATTTTTATTAATGAGGTTTTGAACTAACAACACGGTAGAATATGAGCTTAACGAGACAGCGTTTTACCTTTCACTGAATCCAGCTGTGGTAGAACATGTTACATATACATATATATATATATATATATGTACACACGCGAGACGGTAGGGTAGACGAGGATCCGTAAAGCATAAAGAGAGAAAGAGACTGTGAGAGAAAACGAGCGTAGGGACGCGTATCGAAGATGACGAAGAAGAAGAAGAAGACGACGAGGAGGTGGAGGTGGAGGTGGAGGACGACAAAGCTCGGTGCACGTAAAGGAACGAAGAAGGGAGCGGACAGGGTCTTCTTTGGAATACTCGTTCGTACTGTTGGCTCAGCTTGGCCTGCCGCGAGGGCAACGGCCGGTCAAAGTCCCTCTACCTTCGACGCTCTACGCGCTTCATGGCCTTCTTCGCTTCTTTTCCTCCTCCTCATCTCCTTCGTCGTCTTCTTCTCTCTTCAGGTCGTACCACCGGGCACCTCTTCCTCTCCATTCCTCCGACGAAATTTCTCATGACCGTACATGCGTATATTCATATATCGTACGTCTCCGAGACAGGCTATCTCGTTCGTGTGCAGCTTAGCACGTACCTTACGAAATTAACGTCTCCCGCCGAGACGAGTTGTACTCTCGTCATCGATGACAAACGCGACCGGATTTTTGTCGGTATCTCCACGCTTTCGAAATTACCCGAATTCTTTTCCTCCTAGCGAATCATCACGATCACGATGACGATAAGAGACTCGTTGATACAAGACCGCTTATCTGTTTATTCCCCACCTTGAAGCACGTGGGGCATCATTAAGTCATAAAAATGAAAAAACTGAGCGTCATTGCAGGGCCTTATCGAGTGGCAGAAGTGCTCTCAAGATGTTCCCCGAAGTACATGGAAAAAGCCATGAGAGAAGGAGCATATTTTCATGCCGTTGTTCGACCAAGGGGTCTATTTTGTTGACATTGGTTTGTTTTCATCAATGGGTCGAGTCACGATTATTGCTACAGCGAGATCATAGAAACAGTATACGTTAAACCTCGGTATACGTTACGACGTTTCGTAATCTTTACCACCGGCGTACGTAACGTGCACGTGGTAGCCAATACGGTGGACGGTTTGACCCAGAAATCCACTGTTTTACGCCCATCGGTAAATAATAAACGTCGAGTGATTATCGTCGAAGGAACTGCAAAATCAGTGTTATGGATTAGAGAAGAGGAATCTATGATAAGCGATCTTAATCAAGATTACAAGAAATCACAGTCCCATTTTTATTATGTACGATACAAGCCGATAAGTTAGCTACTCTACTCGGTAGAAAAGAAGAAACTTAACTCGTCGAGTCACGAATCAAAGAAAAAGAATGTAAACGGCAAAGAACGTGAGCGTCAAGTAGGATTCCCGGCTTTGAAAGTGTTACAATTTGTCTCATGTATACATACGTGTCCCTACAAACGCGCGCGGACATTTCTATGTACATACACAGATGGTAAATGCTAAGCACGCGTTGGTAGAAAGAAAACTAAACGCGATCGAACGTAGGAAGGTGTCCTGGTAAAGATTCGGATTGGTGGCAATAGACTCGTCGCGCTTACGTGCTTCACCTCTCTATTATATTTTGTTTATTCTATCTATACCACCGAAGGCTTTATCTTTCTTATCTGCGTTCACGAACGCCATCGCACAATAATATCCAACGTTACCTCCTTCGTGCAAGATAGCCACGTTTTCTGACTTCTATACTAGAAACTCGAGAAGGCTGCTGCGCAATCGTCGTATTGCTGATAACGTGGGTTATGAGATTCGATGCTAGTCGAAGAACCCAATCGTTTTAACTCCATTTATATTGTGGAGAGGAGTGGAACGTCCTCCTCCTCCTCGTGGCCGCGTGCTTACGAAATCATTTTTCGCGCGCTACATTTTCGAATGTTATTCATTCTGTTCGTCATACGATCCGACTATCAGAGTAACGAAGGAGAAGAAGAGGAGGAAACAGAGAAGAACTCCTGACTAATCATATTCTTGTCAGGAGACACAAAGTAAATCGCGTTAAATCTTTGTGTCTTACTCTCAGTGTGCCTCGTTATGGCGACGGTCCTTACGACGTTCGCGGTCCTCAAGGATCACGTCAAGCTCAAGGTCACTCAGGATACGGCTGCCATCGATAACATCGGTAATCATTGACGTTCGCGTTTCTTTTTTTCTAAATCGCGTTTACCGTACCTCGTAATTTATTATATAAACCTTTTATTCGAAAGTTTTTTAATTCTTTTATCTGGTTAACTGGAGTGTCATAGGTCGCGAGGTCATTAGTATCGTTGTATCGATGCGCTCCTTTCCATTTGCATAGACATAGGTTACAAAAGATAGTGTAATGAGTGCTCAAGGAAAGGGAGAACATATTTTGTCGTTTTATCAAGGAGATAAAATGTTTGCTTGTCTGCCAGTTTTCAGATTGCATTACAGAGTGACGTTTTTGATTTTGCTCGTTAGTACTCTCTTAGTCTCTGCGAGACAATTTATTGGCGAACACATAAGGTATGATTTTTCAATCGAATTGTCTATCTTTAGAACCAAATCGGACTTTCACACCGTCAAAATTTCTTTTCGAACAGATGCATCGCCGATACGTCCGTGAGTACGAATGTTATCGAGACCTTTTGCTTCTTTACGTCGACTTTCACCGTGGTGAGTCTTAACGTTTGCATTAAGTTATGCGAGGAATGACGATTCCTTTCATATCTGAGTACACCGTGAAAACGAGAGTCTCGTAATCGGTTACACGAGCTAACAACGCGTTCCTTATCGGTGTAATAAACTCACAGGTGAAGCACATGAACGCATCGTACGTGAACAAAGGTGAAATCCCGCATCCTGGCGTTGGACCGAGAAGCAAAGACGATGAGATAGTTCATCATGCGTACTATCAATGGGTACCCTTCGTTTTATTCTTCCAAGCACTCCTCTTCTATTTGCCGCATTATCTGTGGCGAAAAACCGAAGGTAAGTGTTGTACAAATACGAAAACTTTGTGAAAAATGTAAAAAAACTAGCGCATAGATGCATCGGGCGTTCGTAGATATCGATAAGATTTAATGGCAATTAGTCAGCCGATATCGCGTTTAATCGCGTTACAATGTTCGAACAATAAATTCATCTAGATGAGTAATGGTACTATCACTCGGTAAATTGGAATTCTCGGGATTAATAGACTCATCGGTACTCGACAAGTTAAGCAGAATATACGAGACATTTTGATACGTATTTAAACACGTATGTCGTTTGCAGGGGGGCGTCTGAAGATGCTAGTGTCGGGCCTGCACATGGCTTGTTTGGCTCTACATGATACCTCAATGAAGATCAATGATGGAGTCCAGATACCCTCGAAAAAAGATCGTGACGAGAAGATACAGCAAATTCGAACGGCTTTTATACAGCGTCTCGACATTAACCGAACTTGGTCCTATTACCTTGGCTTTTGCGAGGTCCTCAACTTCGTTAACGTGGTTATGCAGATTTATCTGACCGATTGGTTTCTCGGAGGTGCTTTCTTGGGGCTTGGTAAATTGGCGTCGGACGATAGATACGGCGGGAGAATGGAACCACTCGATATTGTCTTTCCCAAGGTATGATTCATACACTTTTATCTCTTTCCAACGAATTCCTGCAATAAATTTATATCATTCATGTTACATTTCTTTGATTCACAGGTGACGAAGTGTACCTTTCATAAATACGGTTCTTCAGGTTCGATACAAACTCACGATGCTTTATGCGTAATGGCATTGAATATTGTTAACGAGAAGATCTATACATTCCTTTGGTACTGGTTCATTATTCTTTCTGGGATCACCTTCCTTGGACTGGTTTGGAGATTGCTAACGATGTGTTTGCATGCCAGGTATCGAGTACTGTTCTTTTATTTCCACCTGAAAAAATATGTTTTTGAATAATATTTTATATACGTAAAAATATGTTTCTGAAAAATTCTTCAATTCTTTTATTATTTTTATAGGAGCATAGCATTCAACAAGATCGTCTTCTCCATGGCCTGTCCTGGAAAATATAATCCTTGGAACGTAATAAGAGTTACTCGCGAGTACCATTTCGGAGACTGGCTCTTTCTGTATTACATCGCGAAGAATTTAGATAATTACGTGTTCAAGGAACTTTTAGAAAAATTAGCTCAGGATCTTGACGAGATACAAGAAAAGCGATATCGTAAGGCGCCTTATCACGGTCCAGAGGAATACCTATTAGAAGAACGCTGAGTGGGCAAAAATATTAGATTGGACGAGCGGTGCGTGTTACGAAGAAACGTGTTCATTTAGTGCCGGCTTTAAAAGTGGCGTCCTTAACACAATGGCGTTCCTGCCTGTTGAAGGGTTGACGCTACGAAGAACGGAACTTAAGAACGCGAATCGAATGGGGAAAAACAAAAGGAGTAGAACCCTTTTTTAACAGCCGTCTATGGTTTTTCGAGTTCCCTTTTTCGACTCTCGAAATATACCCCTTTCTATTTATCATCTCTATTATACGAAACGCCGAAGAAAACGGAGCACCGATTTTTATATGAACCATTCGGCTTTGAGCTGCATTCTTTCTGTCCTTTCTACGGGGTCTTGTCAAAAACTGAGACGCGATATTCGTGCACTTTGATGATTGCGATCTATAGTCGCAATTAGAGTTTCTAAAGTTTCATATCACAAAAAGCATCCTCTCCTTTCTCCATCGAATTCTTTTCACGTGAGAACAGTAGATTAACGAGCTCGTTTGTTGCACACACTCGATGATTCGATTATGATCCCTGATCTTCTTCAAGCTGCCTTAAGCTTCATTCATACGTCACTCTGTTAAATTATCTTAAGTGTTATGTAGTACGATACAGTATTTCTATTTTTATAGTTTTCTTAGATCTATTTCAAACGTTTACTAAAATAGTAAATATATGCAGAGTTTATCAAAGATGTATGTATATAGTATATACATACAATATATTTAACTGTTTCGAGAAATAAAAGAGAACCTTTCTCTGCCTTTTCAAGGTGTAACACGAAACACACGTGCGTCGGTGCGAACGTGTCAAGATTAAAACATTATATCGCGTGACGGATTGTCAAGAAAGCGTGAATCGGTCTCCACGTGTCGTTGCTCTTTCATTCGGTCTTTTTGTTAAGTGTACGTCCACTCGCGTCATTTGCATAGGCGCGCACGCATCCATACCAGGTAAGTGCGTTCGAGAAGCCGCGTTGACTGCTTAAGCGAGTCCGTAATAGTTAGGATCGTTAAATCGTTAAGATCGTTGATAGGCACTACGCCGTGACCTATAAATTCGAAAGCAATCGACGTTTGTTGGATGCGTTCCATATGTTAGATCTAAGCAGAGAAACCTACGTAATTATTCGCAATTGTAATAATTATAATACATGCTTTGTAAATGGATTTGTAAAAAGAGCAATTTGGAGAACTAAAAAATGTCCGAGTTTCGCGTTAGAGTCTGAGAACAATGCATAAACGAAGTATAGTTTAGCACAGTGCGGTCATTCTTCGAGAACCGTAGGAAAAATGATTTATGAGTCATTTGAAATGAGATAAGTAAGGGAAAGTAAATACATACGTAAAGGGAAAGTAAGTACATACATCGAGAGTGGAATTTCTTCGAGGCAAATTTAGATTTTTAGAATTACTATTACTATCGTCAAACGGAAAGAGAAACACTGGTCGAACGACAATGGACGTATGAACGGCATCGATAAATCTACCGACAAATCATTGACGATTAATTATCCTTGATAACGAGCGACGCGTCGATAGAAAAGAATCCTTAATTAAAATCATGATTTATCGACCGAGTCGATAGCAGCCGAAACTCTACGAGGAAAAATATTAGGATTATTAGATATCGAGAAAATTCCCGAGGGCCTCTACGCTTTCCACGCATTATGCGAGTATATATCAGTACATACGTCCACGTATATATGTATATACGCGTGTAGGTATATAACTGTAACTCAGTCCCTTGACTTGGCTGCCTGGCCGGGTCTCACGAGTTCAGGTATTATTCATACGAAAGGCCCGCGTGGGCCGTACCTCGGTGGTCCCTCGAACAAAGACCGGCTTTAGCCGAGGCTATAAAAGCAGGACTCTCGTAGAGATGCTAGAGAAGTCTGGAGAGCAGCTGGATGCTTTCTCGCTCGAGTTTGCCTCCACTCTGTGAGCCCTTTTGCCTCGGCGTGGGCGGTTGACACTGTTCTTGCGTTTCAGGAAAGAAACTTTCGAAAATCGTGTCTCTCCTTTTCTCTTTCCGAATCGAATGAATTCTTATAGAATTCCATTGGAATTTCAAAACCACGCTGTTTTCGAGATAAAGACAAGTCGGTAAATGAGAAGTTATTATTCTTGATTTGTTCCAAGCTCGTGTAAGACGTCTTTCCGAACGATTCTTCTGTCTTTACTCGGCTCTCCTTTCTTTCTTTGTTAAACTCTGGCTTCCTTTGTGACTGCGACAGCTCCCATACTCGCGATGCATACCAAAGCTCCTGCATAGCGCCATACACAAGAAGGAACTGTTCGATGGAGGAGGAAACGAACGTGTTCGATAGATATTTTTAAACTGTTTTTTAATAGCAGGGAAAGGAATCGCTTTACCCTCTTACTTCCATGAAATCCTTCTTTATACAGCTAGCACGAGTAGTAATCTAAAAATAATATACCCGTCACGAAATATCTAATATGCATACGAATCCTTCTTGTCGATGAACTTCAACGTGGTCTTCGTGACGGGACTGAGAACGTTCAGGGAGATATCTGCGCGAGACATCGCGGTGTATCGTTCTCCGTTCGGGAAGGGAAAAAATGCCTTCATTCGTCGAAGATCGAAGACTGAAGGATCGTTCGATCTACGGGTATTTCCTTCGAGCTCGTCGCCCGATTTCGAATTCTTTCTTCATCGACGCGTTTCGTTCATGCTTATGGAGCGAAACCGGTTTAGAAATTTATTCCCGAAACTATACGCTCCAAAGGGCAGCTCTCCAAAATGAACGAAAGAAAATAATAAAAATACTGGTTTGCGTGTTACGCGAGTCTCGTAGAATTTACTATCGGACGATTACTCTTACTCAGAAGTAGGACACCAGATGTGCTCTTTTTCTCGAGTGTATCTCCGTTCACAATTCATCCGGATGTCGCGTCATTTTGTTATCGCGTACACACGGTTCAGCTTTGAGTCTATTATGCAAATCTCATAGGAGCTCGTCTACGTAACGGGTCGCCTTGACAATTATTCTTCGTTCATTTAACGCTAATTTCACAAGGTCAACTTCCATGGATTTCTCTTCGTTGAAATTTGTGAATTTTTAGAAGTCATGCTCGAGAAGTTGCTCGATCGAACCGGTGATTAGACTATAATGGAGTTCATTTATATGTACTATATTGTTGATAGAGTAGGGTTCGTCGTCGCTTCTAACGCACGAGAAAGGGCTCGAAGAAGAGATTGCAGAGAAGAACCGTCCACAGGCTCGACATACATTCGTCACAATTGACACGATTGACCCGCAGAGGTTCTCAACCGGGTACCGTCCGTACGAACCGGTTTGACCGGGTCCAACAAGTACATTCCAAAGATCAGCGCGCACGCGTCTTCTCCAACGCTATGAAACGTCTTGCGATCGTGATTCGAGTACCTTGTCGAGATGGTTTATAACACAATACCTTGTAAAACTAATGAGAATAACAGACGATTTGAATCTTCGAAAAAATACTGATCTGCCTTCTTATATAAGTCTTAATTTAAAGTGCAAGCGTAACTATTAGCGCTCACGAACCAAAAAAAAGATGATAGACGAGCAAGCTTGATAAACACGTAGATGATCAGTGAGCACCGCACTGCTAATGAGGACGAGCGACAAAGTGCCATTCACGTTAGAAACCTATCAACGCGTTCGAGGATCGCGGTAATGATCACCAACCCACGACAGCGCCAACGTGTTTAGATTCAAGAAAATAATGAATGTTAAAAATGATCGTATCGTCGCACATCGCTCGACTCTATCGCAAGTGATAAAATGATCGATGTTCCTCCCGTTGACGGGATACGTAATAAATTTCCGGATTTGCGGAGAAAAATAAACGTATGCATATCGGTACTATGGTGAAAGAGGAAAGAGCAATTTTTCGGTAGAACCGGTACGTCATAACCAGCTCATTGTCGTTGACCACAAGCGGGCTCTAATTAAGATAATTGTGTCTAAGGACGTAGAATATACAAGCACGCGAGCCAGCGAGCGAACAGCGTTCGCAGTAGGGGAGCGTAGGACGTCGTCGAGCTGTGCTTCGTCCATTGGCTTTGATATATCGCTCTTTGGTGCACGTATAAATAGATACGATGATATAGATTTGCATAGAGCCGGGAGTATCAAATGACAGGGCTTTAGAGGTATCTATCGCGGCGTTTATCGCGATCATGTTCGAACCATGCTGCATCGACAAGGTCGCGTAGATTAAAAGCAATTTTCGTTGAACGAAACGAAGACACGGGCTTCTTTATCGTATCATCCAACGAACGTGCTGATTCCCACTGATACGAGTTACAAAAATTACGTTTCCCAGTGCGTTGCGATTACGTATACGATATTGAAGCCACGATGACGTCGGCGTTGTGTTTATTAGAGAATAAAAAAAATAAAGAACATACAAATCGTCTATCATCACGATAAAAACGTAAATTGTTCGTTACGAAAGACATACGTTTCATATTTGTACATCTTATATTCCTCAACTAAAACTCAGCTCCTCGAAGAAGCAACATCGACCTGGAATATTCGGGATATGCTGGTTAAGAAGGACGGACTAAAGTCTTACTCAAATATCTCTAAAATGGTTAAACGAGACACGTTTCTTACGATATTTGTAATGGACGTAGAGAAAACGAAAACGGATATCGTGACTCGTGGAGACGTGGACGGCTGACGAACAGCGTGCAGTATTACGTTGCTGTGCTCAACCAGAAGTTACAACCGTTGCATCACGCTGCACATCTGGTTCGTGAACCGCTTCTGCTACAGCGAAGACAACGCGGGAGCATTAGCATATACTCAAGCACGTAGGAAGACAGGAACTCGTCTGCGTTTGCCTGAAAAAAAGATTAAGATTTCGTCATCGAAAGAAATTGAGATATTAGTGACGATGCGTTTAATATTTAAGCTGTCATTCTATAATATAAAGCACGTGTTGGCTACGGCAAACTTGTACTATAAACTCATCATTACACGCATAGCATATTTACTCTCAAACCGGTCTTTGATCATTCACGTTATGAAAAAAGACGTGAGCAAAAAGAATGACGTAGGATACGTACGAGTAACGAAAACGGAAGCAGAAGGTATGTGAGTTGATGGAAATGATTCTGCTGTGATTCCAATAATCTTGATGACTCGTGACTCATGTACGTGTCTCGCGAGCTTTTAAAACTTACGATGACTATAAACTCGTATCTTTGTGGGCAACGTTAGTCATTGCAGGTCCGCAGTACCACGATCTCCAGAAGGCGATATATGGTATGCTAGAAACAAAAGAGAAATAAGACTTACGGAACAGGAGAAAGCGAAACCACAGAACGGTGGTGGTCGTCGGTGGACGTGAATTCAAGGAGACCAAGAAGAAAAAAGAAAGAAAAAAGATAGAGTAAGAGAAAGAAAAAGAGAGAGAGAGAGAGAGAGAGAGACAGAGAATTTAGGACGGTACGATCGGAACTTTCAAAAAGGTTTTTCCTCGAAGGACCTTCGACCGAGGCCATCGTTATGTGAAATCTTTAAAGGACAAGAACATTAAGTACAGACCTTTCTATTTACAAAGTCTATTAATACTAAACCTTGGATTGTATACTGCTTCTAGAAAATATGATTTTCTGGTTAGTTACAAGAAAGAAATTTTAGAAATTCTAAATTAATCGTTACCTCTTGAAAATAGGAAAACCCAAAGACTTTTTATCGTCAAAAAGAGTATACATATATAGTAACACGTGTGGTGTGTATATTTGTACATATGGGTTTCATAGTTAACGGGACGTCTCGTTTGATTAGGCCCGTCCTGTCCCTCTTTTTTTTATAGTTACGAATTAAATTATATTCGAAGGTTTTACTTCTCTCGTAATTTTACTCAACGAATACTTTGCGTCGAATAATTCGTTATTTTAAATAAACGATGGGTCACTTTTTTATATACGTAATATTCAATAAAGTCGGTAGCTGGCAGCACAGACAACGTTTCGTAAGCGACGAATATTTCAAAAGATTTATTCAAATACCGTACAGCTTTCTTCGATTTGAATAAATCTAGAAATGTAATTTAACTTCATCCAATGTATTTTTATCCAAAATACTAAATACATCGTCGTAAAACGTTTGTCCTACCGTCGAAAGAAAGAAACGCACACCACTGTTAAAATCGTAAGTTCAAAAATAAAAATGACAGATTGGCTAAATGAGCTCTGAAAGCGACCAATTAGAATGACGCATCGTATCGACCAATAACGATATATTATATCGATCCTTTAGAAAAGATCGCCCTTGCATGTGTGTATGTATGTATGTACAATTCGTACTATTTCACGCAATCGATTCGTACTAATTTCACGTAATCGATTCGGAGATAGTTATCGATAATATCGCCAATAAAGCGCGACGGTCGTTGCCGCCTTTCGGAACTGCCATGACGATTCTCCCGCGCTCACGTAGGACTCGGAGAATGGGCTCTTCTCTCGTCCGAATAAGTATATACATTTATACTTTGTGTGCGATGAACGAACGTAGAAGCGTGGAACGAAGAAAGGAAAGTCGAAGCATAACGGTAATAATAAAGCATGTAGAGCCAACACGCATGTATACTCTATGTCGCGTGAAACTTGCCGGCAGCAGGACGTGGAGACGTGTATTGTATAGTAGTTAAAAAATCTAGAGTGGGAGAGAGATCGCATCTGTTCCCCTCCCCATTTCGTGCCCTACTCCTTCCCATCTCTTTCTCTCTCGGATGTGTTCCCTCTCCAGTAAAATACGACGAGCCCCCGACATCCGCGAGCGAGCCCCTCTTGCGCTACCGATTTCCCCCCTTCGTCCCTCTCCACCCCGCCGACTACGGGAAACAACAAACCATCGCGGTCTTCTCGTCAGTTGCCGCTCGAGAGGAGTACTGGTACGCGCGTTACGTGCATGCGAGAGTAAGAGGTAACGAAGAAAAAGCAGCATGCGACAGTGACGATTTCTCCACGAGCTATAACGCTACCTTGTCGGTGACGCTTGAAAGAATAACACTCGATTCTCGATCGCAGGAAATACGAAGGAAGAGGATAAAAAGAGAGGGAAGGAGCTAAAGGGTACACCGAGCGAGATAGAGCGAGAGCCGTAGGGGGGAGATAGACAGGAGCGGCGGAAGGGAGATACAGTTGGATAAGGACGATAAAAAGGGTGGGAGAAGAAAGGAGAGGTAGCGGACCGTTTGCACAATTTTGTACAATCCTTACGTGCTTAATCGACCAAAGAAAAGTCCGAGGAAAATATCATATGATCTACGTTGATTCTTCATAGCGTAGTGTTTGAAATGTCCGAATTCAAAAAAACGATGTGAATGAGTGCAGCGTCCGATTGGTCGAAAGGAGATACATCTAAAGTACGAGAGTGAGAGAGAAACAATAGTTCGTCGTTCGCGCGCCAGAGGTTCGATTCGGTTCGGCTCCGTTCGGCTTTCCTCGGATAGCGTCGCGCGGAGAGCAGCACGTGTTTCGAAAAATGCAGCGGTACGGGCGAACGAGTCCCGACTCGTGACGACGCGTTCGTTTGTGCGTTCTCGAATGGCTGTGGCTGTTGCTACTACTCTAAGCATCATCTCCTTTTCCTGCGTTTCTCGTTCACTGACCTCTCTTCTTCATCATTATCATCGTCATCATTGTTGCCCCTCTCGCTCGTGCCTAGTCTGTTGGAGCAAGAAGCTAAAGGTAGAAAGATAGAGGGACGCTCTCGAACGTAGTGAAGGGCACAGGCACGAAACTGTCGGAACAAGAGGGGGGGTGGAGTTGAAGAGGAGGGAAAAAGGATCGTCGTTTGTCATCCGCTTTTCGAGAGGAAAGGAGTAATAGGGAAGGATTGATCTCAAAGTTTCGCACGACTTCGTCGGGTAGGGCTGCGTCTCGCGTCTCTTCTACCGGTGCTACCCTTTCCGAATAATTTCAATGAAGAGTGATTAACGAAGAGGACTGATCATGTATAGGCTTCTGGGTGGGCTCGCCTACTACCTGAAGTGGCAGGAAATTACCACAGATTCGGTGATCTTCCGTTTGCATAATAACTTCACCTCTGTGCTGTTGCTCACGTGTTCGATACTGATCACGGCGAATCAGTTCGTTGGAAATCCGATCTCCTGTATCGTTGGCAGTGGTCTGCCTCAACATGTCATCAACACCTACTGCTGGATAACATCTACGTTCACGATGCCGGACGCCTTCAATCGACAGGTGGGCATTCTTTACTCTTATCGAGATTTTCTCTAATCCTTTTCCCTTTCCCTCCTACTAACGCCAACTCACTCTTTTTGAATTTCGCGCCTTTACATTTATAATTATTCTTTCCGGTAACTCCTTCCAGAACGTGTTCTTCGTAATTGCGACAAATACTCACCAACAAAGAAGGAATTTATTTGATTGAATCGTTCGACGCGATGACTCGACACGTCCAATGAAATTACTCTATAAACAACGCTATTAAAGTATTCACGCGTACGTAGGTATTTGTTTTACCGGTCGATAGAATTCGTAGAAACATCTGTGTTACACTATTGTCTCGAAGACGATAGAAAAAAAAATTAGTATAGATAACAATGTAATTGTGGTAACAAAAAACATTCGGGGAATTCGGTAGCTATTGCGAGATCAGAAAGTCACTGCCTATCGCATCGTTTTGTAATAACTAGGTTTTGTCGATATTGCCTATCGAGGGACCTGCAGAAACGTTCGATCCTGGATTAAATTCAATTCCTTTTGGGATACTATTACGCGTGTATTATGACTTGTATTAACAACCGCGAGACCAGGGATACATATAACGGAGCGTTTTTTATAAGGGTCATTAATCGAAACAGGATATATGTATGTATATCGCTTACTGATACGTGAAATCGATGCAAAATCGGAAGGCCTCCGATGGTATCGTATTTAACCTTGATAATCATTTTTAGACCACACACAAAGACGAGCGATTCGTAAGCGAAGTACATCGTTTATTTATTCGGCTGCACATCCCGAGGTTTTTTTTATGGAAGATGATGTGTCACTAAGAAGCCTCTACGTCGATCACGTGTTTTTCTTCTCACGTTTCGTGTACACCAATCTAAACACGAAAGGACGCGTGTAGTCGGATCTCGTTTATAACCTCGGTAAGCCGGTTCGACGTACGCGTGCAACATATGCAGTTTCCAACGACATCGTGTGTCATTTTATCGTGTAATTACAGCGTGAATTTCTCGTTGTGCACCACAGAAAATTGTCGTTCGTTTTCAAGTAGTTCACTGGACAACAAGATTAGAAAGTAACTGGAATGAATTGCAGAGAAAGTGAGGTTATTTTTATTCCACACGCGCGATTGTCTTCTATCTTGCTTAATCGGCCTTTTTAATCATCCAGAAGAACGTTTTATCAATTCTTGATAGAATGTTAGGTTAAAAGAAGATCAAAAAAGTGTCGAACTTTCTAAAAAGTATTGCGTCACGTACACCACGCGGATCATTCGCTACGCAGTGTTTTTGCATTTATATATAAGCTTTGCGAATCGATCGATTACCACGTACGTCCTGCGTATTTTAGTATGCTCGTACGTTTTATTACGTAGATGGACGTTTTTACGACGTTTTTCGTGTATGTGACGAACGCTATTACATAAAAATTTGGCAGAAAACACGTTATTATCATAATTTCACGCTTATTGTTCTTTCGCGGAAAGTATAAAAGATCCGAGGAAGGTTACTTTCTCCATTTCACTTCGATTTTACGACTTCTTTCAAAGGGGCAAATCAATGAAATGACGATCTTCTTGGAAGATTTCATTGTTGCGTTGGCGTAGCATCTTTGTTCGCCCCAGCGAGTCTCTTGTTCCGAGCACCGTAAAACAAAGAGATCGCGACAGTGTTGTATGGACATTTGACGATCGGATCTGTGCTTGTATACGTATACGTACATCCGTGTAAACGCTCCCATTTAGAGTACATTGTAGAATATTAAGGTCCATTTATTCGTTTCCGGTCAACTTCAGAATCTACCGTCTACCCAAAGGACTTTCTAAACATGCATCATTAAATCGCGCCAGTTTTTTAAATTTTCATCTATTCGTAAATCGATATAATTATCTTTTATCTAAATAAAAAGTCACGTATATATTATTGACGAAATCGATGGTAACTCTATACATACTCGATTCTGTATCGATGGTAATTTGTGCGGTTATCATCAGTAGAAAATGGCTGTTCAATAATAGCGGTTTTACGAGGATCGCAAAATTATCGATTTAGATTCCGCCTTCGTCCCCCCTTTTTTGTTACGAGACAAGTTTGATAAGAAGTATTATAAAACGTCACTTATCTCGGGAAATACGATTCCATTCGGAATTAATGAACTCTAAATTGTAACTACTGCACTATATATATATTTACATGTACGTACATACACTATGTTAATTGCACACGAACTATGATGTAAGCGACAGAAAACGAGTTTGGCAATGTGTGTTAAATTCATCGTTGATATGCAAGTGTATCGTTTCATTGTTATCCCATTATCGGAGTATGGTATGTCCATAGGTGGGCTCGGAGGTGGCGCATCCAGGAGTGGCGAACGACTTAGGAGACGTCGACGCGAGGAAATACTACACTTATTACCAGTGGGTCTGCTTTGTACTCTTCTTCCAGGTATTGACTTTCTTATCGACGAATTCTGCACGTGCGATTTACGGTCGGTCGTGATAAAGAGTATATAGACTTACAATTTTTGCAAGCTGCGCTCTCTTCTTACGCTCTCCTTTTTACGGCAGTATCTTCCCGCCATTTCTTATTATAGATTCTATCTACGCTCGTTTATCGAACATATTTATAAGTCGTTGTATCATATCCTCCTCTCGTATTTATGAGAAATCTTTAACGAGCTCATTTTTCTTCACTCACGCAGGCAATTCTATGCTATATACCTCAATGGTTCTGGAATCTTTGGGAAGGTGGATTAATCAATACCTTGGTTATGGGGATGAATTGTGGCGTTGATAAGCCAGAGAACATCAAGAAGAAGAAGAATCTGCTAATGGAATACTTGTTAACGCATATAAAGGTAAACACGTAAGAGTATATAGAAATACGAGACATCGAAATATATCAGCCATAGGAATAATTAAAAGAAAAGACAGAAAGGGAGATATGCAGAGACGCTCGCCGCGTTAGATTCAATTCGGACTCATTGAGTTCAATTCGAGTTAACTCTGACCGATTATTTGTTCTTTCAGAATCACAACACGTACGTGTATCACTACTTCGCCTGCGAGGCCCTGTGCGTGGTAAATATCATCGGACAACTGTACCTGATGAATCGTTTCTTCGACGGAGAGTTTCTCAATTACGGTCTGCGAGTCCTGCATTTATCTGATATACCGCAAGAGGAACGCGTCGATCCCATGGTCTACGTCTTTCCCCGTGTCACGAAATGCATCTTCCATAAATTTGGTTCTTCCGGTTCGATACAGACGCACGACTCGCTATGCATTCTTCCACTGAACATAGTCAACGAGAAGACTTACATTTTTATTTGGTTCTGGTTCGCGATTCTCTCCGTCCTTTTGCTGGGCTTAATGGCTTACAGAGCAGCCATTATTTTTGCACCAGTCGTGAGACCGAGGCTCCTTCATGTCACTGCACCGATGCTTTCGATAGAAACGTGTCAAAGTGTTAGTAGAAAAGTCAATCTTGGTGACTGGTGGATACTCTACGTTCTCTCGTGGAACATGGATTCCCTTATTTTTAGAGACTTTCTAGAAGAGTTCACGAAGCAAATGGGTTCTCAAAATTCTCAACCGATCAATCCGTAAATTGGTTTTGCGCGAGCCAATGTAAATGTAGGATTATATAGTTAAGGTAATAACACGGGACTGACTAGAGTCTAGCGACTATTTTTGACACGTTTCTACATTCTACGAGAATACTCGTAAAGTATGTCGTCGTCGTTATCGGGAATAATTCCGGTGCGTCGATAACAGCCGTAAGATAGTTTATAGGTAAAATATTTCGTATATATGGTTTAGGTATTGTCTATAACCGTATGTACGAGAACCACCATATAGGATATTATAAAAGAATTAAAAGAATGGCATTATATATAGTATAGAAATCGTGTTAGGTATCTTTGTTTAGTATCGATTTCGCGATCGATCGATCGATCGATCGATCTTGTTGAGATTCGTGAACGTTCTTTCGTTACTCGAAGTTCGTTCGCGTCTATTGCATTTGTTTAACGTGTTTTTGAGCGTTGTATTATTAATTCCGACGATTTTGAGAGTTTGACTAGTGTGCTCGCGTGATCGGGTGAATACGTATGAGTGTGTAGAATATTAGTTTCGTTAAATAAGTCGTATATTGTTCCACGTTTTAGATAACTTAGAACGATCTTTCGTTCCTATAATTTGTTCACCGTTGACGATGGTTTCTTTTATCGAATCATCTATCAACGGTGTCCGTAATTTATGTGCATTTATTCTGATCGAAGGATAATAGATTAGAAACTTTTGTCTCACATTTTTTCTTTTCTTAGTAGGCAATTTTTGAGAGGGGTTGAAGTTTATTATTAGTTAATATAACGAATTTCATTTGATTCGTTCAGGACTAAACATTTATGTAAAATGTTTTAGCCACTTGTGTTCCCACTACGACTTATCGTTGTTACAAAAGACTTTTCTAATTTAATGCCGTGGATCTTCCAGTAGTTTTATAGTACATAAGACATCGCTGTTTTTTGGACAAGCAATTTACGTGTACCTACGAGTACGATTGTATAAAAATTCATTTTCAAGTATTCTGACATCGTTGTTTCATTTTACCACGTTGTTAGTAAGAATAATGACACATTGTTGTCTATATCCCTCTCTCTTCGATCATAGGCGAACAGTGTTTAGCAATGAGCTCGGTTTTGGACGATTTCACCGTAAGGAATAGAAGAAAAAAGATGAAAAGAGTAGGAGGTGTAAAGTCGAAGAGACAAGCGTATCAACATCATTGGCGGCAGACGGAACGCGTTTATCTTCGTGACTGGAAACGTCCAGGTTCGTTGAAAAGCTCGAGTGAGATCGAGAGAGGGAGAGAGGTAGAGAGAGGCGACGATGAGGCGAGATTTCGTTCGGTCGCGTGGGCGATTTAAAGCGTGGTATCTTCGCCGATCGTGTCACCGAGTGCGATCCGAGCAAGTGGAAGAGAGATAGATATATAGAGGGGGAGAAACAAGGGTGTGAAAAATACGAAAATAAAAGTAGGACGACGACAGAGGGAAGAGAGCTATCGGAGAGAAGAAAGAGGACGTCATAGCACGAGCTACGAATTTGTGTTTTGGCATCGAACGCGGCACGTTCGTTTGGAATCCGCGCGGTTAGGATTAGTCAGTAAGCTTCGGTCGCTCATAGCGAGGCGCACCGGGCTGCTTGAACGGTTTGATTCGGCTGCGTTTCACCCGTAAGACGATTTACGCGCTCGATGAACGTGCCAGCATCTGCCGGCAATCCATAATCTAGTTTCGTCGCGACACGACGCGCGCCTATTCTCTATGACGTCCATGTCGCGCTATTTGTGCTCGTTTTATTGTACACCAGGAAGCATAAAGATGTATCTGCGGAGTGAATTCCTTGATATTGTCCTTGGATTCCAAGCCGGTCGATATTTAGTAGCAATAGTTTAGATCTTTTAGTTTTCGTTCTTTGACAAAAAAAAAAAAAAACGTCGAGCCCTTTGATCTTTTTCGGCGGGTCGTAAAGCTTTCTTCTCGAGCGCCCGAGCGTTTAGTTTTCGAAAGAAGAGTGCGAGGTGAACGACCGTGGAAATGAGACGCGAGTTTTCTTCGAAGATCTATTATTTGGTAGACATCGTCGATGATAGTCGCAGGATTCTCGGGATTAACAGTCGGACGTGCTCGTTGAGCAGTTTCTAAGTAGATCAATTTGACGTTCTATTCGCGGGATTTATCGCGAAGGTGCGCGCGTGAAATAAAAGGGAAAAGCGAGGATGATAGACACTGTTACAGGATTGTACTATCTTTTACGCGTAAGTGCCAAAAATAGGATGAGATGCGTTTTCGTTACGTTATTGCGTTCCTCGTAATAACCGAGCGTCAAGAGAAAATCGCGAGTTCGAGCGGACGCGCGGCGATAAATTATAGCGTAATAATCTAAGCCTTCGCTAATCCAGACCGCACTAATAATTTTAACGCACTGCTAGCTTATCTTTCGGGGAAGTTAATGCTTTCATATTTAGTCGACGGTATGATGCAGAACGTTAGCACGTTAATTTCGTTCGGCCACGCTTGTTATCCTTAAAGGTAAGAAAGAGGTAACATTTTATGAAATCGCCATAGTAAAATCAAACATCTTCGAGTATTACAACAAATTATACAGTTCTTAACGCGTACTTCCTTAAGGCACTCGTGAACCAACGAAATGCAATGTATACTGATCCTAATCTGTACTAACTTGGTGTGTCAACATTGATTTAACGCGCGGGGGATGCTTTATCGCGCGTATGTAACAAGCGTTGTAATGTGTAATTAAATAACCGTGATTATTTGTAAGCAAGTATCAAAAATACTCGGTCGTATCTTTCTATCAATATTGAAGCGTCGCATGTGAGTTTAAGCAAGATTTGATATCCAGACGGAAATGAGCACGCGAGCGTATTCGGAGCTTAAAGTAAGCGATTCGCTTTGATATTTTACTATACCTTGCAACGTTTACAAACTTGTAAAGCATGTCTCTGCTTTCGGGCCGTTCAAAGCGCGTACTAAGCTAGAATTAGCTCTGGACAAGTACTGTGTGGCAGTGTGTACGTATATCGAGAAGCAAGATAAAAGTGCACCGAGATCTAGATGTAGGAGAAACCGCATGCTCGAGTTAATTGCGTAAGAAGGCGGGCGTTCCTCCGACAACACGTGGTCAACGCGGTTGTGTCGTGATTCCGCAGGTGTCCAGAGTAAAAAGCGATGGCCTCGTCTTCAGATTGCACGCGCTAACGACGATCTTGATGTTGGCCTTCTCCGTAATTATCAGCAGCAAGCAAACCGTGGGAAATCCGATAGAGTGTGTACATACGAGGTACTATCAGGATATCTCCTAAATTCTCTATTAAAAAGACGGATTAACAAAGACGAACGTACGCGCGGAGAGAAATTTTAATGTGCTGCGTCGTTTTATTAAAACTTTGCGGTCCCTGGAATGTCCATTTTTATTGTCAGCTCCTATATAGAGCACGATTTTTTCTTTTGCTCCTTTTTAATCACCTCGCGTTCGTCCGTTTGCACGACTCTTCCTCTGTCTTCCCTTCTGCTTATCTCACCCACACAGAGACATTCCCGTAGAGGCGTTCAATGCGTACTGCTGGATACACAGTACGTATTTTGTCACTGGCGCTATGCTAGGCGTCGCAGGTGCAAATGTTGCATTTCCCGGCGTTGCATCGTCCTTTGGCATTCTACAATCTCGTTATCAGGACGAGGATCATCGCCGCGTCGACGACCAGACGAAGAGAGTTAAATATTATCAATGGGTAGCCTTCGTACTTATGTTTCAGGTAATTCTTTTCGCGATATTTATTATTCTAAAGTGTGCGTAGCATTTTCGCAATCAATACGCGATTATTTTTGTAGAAATTATTGTTAGGTGTAAGAAGGTGTATTTTATTCAAATCAAAATTACCCGCGTAACTGTGGCGCTAATATCGACGAATGAAGTAGGTGGCGCTTCGATCGTAGCGCGCAAACTCGACAATCAAACCTGATAATTCTCGTCAGTTCGAAATTATTATTTATCGTTTAATATATAATTTAGACGGTGATAATATTAAGTTTCTTATGTATTTGTGTAAGTGGAACGATTGAGCAGTAATAAATCGATGTAAATCGTTAAGGTTGTACTAAAGGAGTATCAAAGAATTTTCGTACATTTTTTAGGTAAGTTTTTGAGGAAGTTTTTGAAGAAGTATCATGCATATATCAAGATAAATATTAATTAAAACATTAGAAATATATAACATTCTATTCAAAATATACATATAGCATCAAGGTTTTAGAGTATGTCCCAAATTTTTAATTGATAGGATTTTTTTCGATATGGAAACGAATGCGTACAAGTGGCACGCCCTGGTGGTCATTTTTTGACAAACTTGTCAAACTAACGTCGGCAAAGTAGCAACCAACGTCGGTAAAGAACTTCAACCCTTTGTTGGGAAGAGCGCATCCATTGATTTCTGTTTTTTAAAAATACAAAAGATATATATTCTTTATGTACAATGTATAATTATATCGCTTGGAACATTTATATATTTTTAACCGAGGAAATCGATATGGCAATTTTTGAAAGAAAGCGCAAACTTTAAAACCCAGCCCTGTCATCGGCGTAAACGAACTGATATGGATCTGATTGACTTGTGTTTAAAAAAAAGCTACGGGGGAATAAATGAGGGAGAAACGATTGACGCGTAGGTGTAACGTCGTCGACGTTTGTACAACAACCGGTGGGGAAAAAATTGATTATTTTCCTTTTTCTATAAACGCCCCATCTCTGTATACATGTACACGCGTAAAAGCGATCCGCGAAGGGAAAAAACGAATGTATAGGGTGTGCTTAGAAAAACATACCGTGTGCATCTCGTTGCGTTATTCTAGAGAATAACACATTGAGGCGTCGTTCGTTCGTTGCTTTTTCCCCCCGATATAAAAGGTACAAAATGTATTGGGCGTCGCGAAGTCGAGGGAGCGAGTTTAAATCGTATCGTAGAATCTCTACGAGCAGCAGGCACGCCATTTATAATTCCGTTGCAGTCAATTTCATGAATATCTCATCGTATTTGCGTATCGCCAGAGAGATAGCAGATTTATTGGATTCAACGGGAAGATGGATATCGCCATAATCGTGTCATAATATCGTGGTGTAATTTATTAGGAGCAGAGTCGCGTGCTCAGCCGTGCGCGCGCGTACGTATGTCAATAATCCGAGGCCATTAAAGCCGCTCAAAAGTGATCGGCAGATGGTTGGAAGACGATTATGCAATCGTTCTGAGTTACAGCGACGTTCTCGCTCTCTTTCTATTTCTCTCTAACTCATTTATCTCTATTTGCCTCCCTCCCTCCCTCTCTCTCTCTCTCTCTCTCTCTCTCTCTCTCTCTTCCTCACATACACCCCCATTGGTGTACGCACGGAGTAAGCCTGATTTTTGAGCCGGACCAGCCTCTTCCTAGATAGTATAAGCCACCGCATGATTTATCTATGTGGCTCGATAGACGAGGGTACTCGAAGCGTTTAACTACACAGCCGAACTGCTCCTGCAGAGAGAGAAAGCGACCTTCCCGTTAGAAATGATAGATACATCATCCATTTTCGAGATAATCCGTGCCGCCCGCGATATTGAAATTATCCCTTGTCACGATAACAACCTCGGAGCAAAAATTGACCATTTCGATCGGCCGGTTCGCCAGATCGAACTTCGAACGCTTTTTCAGACACGTAGCTCGGCGATTCTATTTAAGTCCGTCTATTCGTATGAAAATAGTAGCCGCGCGTGAATAAAAGGAAATATTTATTTACACTTGCGTCGGCCGGCACCGAATGCGAGAAAGCACTTATCTCGAGGAGAAGTTATAACGTGTCTCGTGTACGCGCGAATGCGCGCCGATTCGTCGAACCAAAGTGCATCCGCTTTCGGGTCCTCTCTCTCTCTCTCTCTCTCTCTTTCTCTCTCTTTCTCTCTCCTTTGCATCAAGCTCTCGTTGATATCGTAACGCGTAGGAAAAGCAAATTTTTTCAAGTTCCTTCGGGTATTTCGAGCGGGCTCCTTTTTTTCTTCTTACTGTCCGTCTCTCCCTTGATTTAATCAGCGAAAAAAAGAAACAGAGAAGGGAAAAGACAAATCGAGAGCTTCCGTTCCACAGGAAATCCAACGACTTTCGTGAAACGGAAACGGCAGTCATAACGTCATAATCTAACATCTTTATAATATCTCTTCTTTTTTCTGCTACGAATTGATGGTACTTCGTGGAAACTGAAATACACAAGGATGGAGGACGGAACGCACAATTTATATCTCGTATTGGCGAGTTTGCGAAGATTCGTGTTCCGAGGAATTTGACGAGAGCCGTATTTGGTAGCGCTTAACACGTTCGCGGACGGTCTGAAGTTGCGTAGAGTGTGGATATGAGCATTCTATAAACTTAATTTCAATGTTTGTTAGGCAAAATCGGACAAGAGACTCATTAACGATAGAAAGACGGGAATCGGATTCTTGTGTGTATGATGAATGTAGATTAGACCAGTGGTGCTCAACCTATGGTACGCATATCACAGGTGGTATGCGAAATTATATCAAATTAAAACATTATGTAGATACGCAAAAGAGTTAGGCGAATAAACAAAAAGTCTATTATCTATAAAATTTTGACGTAATAATATCTGTTAACGTTTCTGGGTAAAAGCTTAACTTACTTTCTGCCTACTGTGTAGTGATACGCCACTTGATCACATATTAATTAGGTGGTACGCGGAAAAAAAGATTAAAAACCGCTAGATTAGACAAAAGTTTACTTATAAATTGTTCTATCGTGTTAATTATGAAAATTAAAAAACGAAATTGTACTGCATATGCAGTGGTGTGCTACCAGAACAAAACGAAAGTACTGCATACGTTAAAAATGCTCGTTTTTCCGTCAGTCTCGTCTACCTGGAACGATATAACGATTTACCGCGAAGAATTGTCGATTTTTCGCTCGAAGAGGAAGAAACGATGCGAATAGCCGAAGTAGAGAATGGTTGTTCTCGCGCGAGCGTGCGTTTGGACGACGCGCTTACGCGCTTACACGCTTACACGGTTCGGGTTCGGATGTTTCTATTCCTGGAGCGCGCTGACTCCTCGCTCGGCTCCTACGGGAGGTGCCGTGCCGTGCCCTGGCCGTTTTCTCGAGTCGAGCGTAGACAAGCGTGGCGTGTGGAAGCAGTCGTTCGTTAAACGTTTTCACTGCTTTCTTGCTTCAGATAAAACATTGTCGGTCGACGGGTAGCTTCCAGTACTTGTGCGCGAAAGAAACATTTCGAATTTCCCGCCGTTTCGTCCCGTTCGTTTGTAGTTTATCGAGGGAATGCGAAACTCGTACTTACTAAGAGGAAAAAGGCTCGACGGAAGAAACTTGCTCTTGGATAGCGATAGAATAGCGATCTATCGTCAGCTGTTCGAATCTACTCGGTGGATCGGCGCGTCTGAAACGAACGAGACGCACGTGCTCCGCGGCTTTCGCGTTCTCTGAACGAGATCTTCTCACGTTAGCCTCTTCTCCTCTTCCTCCACGTACTACGCGAGTCAGCGATTCCGATGATTCCGATTCGTCTCTTTTATTTCTTTCATTCTTCTTTACTACGGTCGGTAGATTCTTTCGGATATTAAAGAACAATTCGTAGATACGTCGTGCAGTGCCGTTGAGTCTCGATAGACACGGTCTCCTTTTTATTTCGATCCACGTGTCTTTGGATCAGCTTAATCCAAAGATCAATCCTCCACGTCTCGTCGATCTCGTTAGAAGGATCACCGAAATCAACAACGATCGTTCGGTCGAATGACGGAGATATAGGGAAGAACGAGAGAGAATAATCCTTCGCTTCTTTACGGTCCAAAACGGAAGCTGGGATTCGAACGATGCTTATTGATACTCCAGAGGTTCTTCCCTTTCCGCGTATCTTCGTTCGTCGTGAAAGCAAACTAAAGGGATAGAAACGATAAACCAACATCACGCTTCGTCTATTCTCTCTTTGTCCACGGATAAAAGGACTGTTTTCTCTATCTCTCTCTCGCTCTCTCATTACTTCTTAAGCGCTAATGACAGCTTTGCGTCCGTCGACGCTTCGGCAGATATAATAAGAGATGCTCGTACGCCGTCGGGCTTAATTCGTCGGACACGTGGAGCCTTGAGAAGACGCGTTCCTCGATTATCCATCTCTCTTTCTTTTTTTACATGGATTTATGAAGATAACGGCGCGGAGAGAGAGAGAGAGAGAGAGAGACGGAACATCGACGGATGGATCACTTTTGGAATTACTTAAAAGGAGAAGAGGGCATCGGTTGTGTCACGTTTTCTTCGTAGAAAGGATTAGGAAGAGAAGAGAGATGAAGAATCGAGTGTAGAGTTCTCACTCTATTTCTGTATTTTGTCCTCACGCATTTTCAAAGCATTTGCCGGCCGCTTTATTCCGGACTCCGGCTCCGTTAGCAAAGTGCAGTCTTACGCAGCGCGTAAACGCTAAAATAGAATAGAACGCGCGTCGAACGAAATTACGAGACTCCTACTATTCGCACATTCTCTCTCTCTCTCTCTCTCTCTCTCTGTCTCTTGCTATCTCTGTCTTCATCATCCTTTTATTATCGGCCGACCATCGTCATTTCGGTGAACCGTCTCGAAAATCAAGGAAGGCCGGCCTTTGATGTCGTCTCGACTCGTTGTTAATTGGTCTCTCGACGATGTGATCGTCGATCGGTTCGCGATTCGTTGGAGCTTGGAAAAGCTTTCGGTCGTCCTATCGAAAGCTCGAAGGAGAATTTGATCGCTCCGTGGAGGAGGAGGAGGAGGAGGAGGAGAAGTAGGAGTAGGAGAAGAGACCCCAAACGTTTCGATTTGCGAGCAATCGATCCGATGATATATCGTGCTCGTTTCCCGATTAGATTCTCCAAGCGGAAAACTGGAAGCCGCTCGTTCTCCGTCTCCCAAAGAAACTTTACAGTGAGTAGGAAAAATTCCGTTCGGCGAATCGAAGGGGACACGGCGATAGAGCGTGGAAAATTCGAAGAAAACGAGAAGTTGGATATTTTTGGAGCAAGTATTCACGGTGCCTTTGTTCCTTAGCAAGAGTCTTGTCAAGCTCTCGCCACGTTTTTCAAGTCAGCACTGTGAGTACGTTGATCCCGTACGATGGACGATGTGAACGGGACTGTGCGCTGGCAGGAAGGAATCAACCGACGCAGGATGTCGCGTCTAGATACTTAAAAATACGAGAGAGAATCCTTTCGACTTGGACTAGGAAAAGAGGTCCAGAGATCGAAGGGAGAATGAGAGGAGAGGAGTTAGTACCGGCAAAGGATCCGGCACATCCTATGGAGGATCCTATGCTGACGATCCTGCCAAGATCGCGATCACATCATTAAGTATCGTCGTAAACCCTTGTCTAAGTCAATTGACTCGGTTGCTCTACAAATAGGCTCAAAAATAGTGATACATTCATGGACTTGACATGATTCTATCTTAAAAATGTAAATGAAGAAAGGAGCGAGATCGAGGAATCTCGGATCAGTTCCTATAAAACTTTACCGAATCGTTGACGGTAAAGTCCCACGTCCAAGATGCTGGACATATTCCGTGGTTTAAAGAGCCTGATCAAGATCTCACACATACACATCGACACAGCAGTCTTTCGACTACATTACAGCTTAACGGTGATACTCCTGATCGCGTTTAGCCTGATAGTCACGACGAGACAGTATGTCGGAAATCCGATCGATTGTATACACAGTAAGGATCTCCCGGAGGACGTGTTGAACACTTATTGCTGGATACACAGTACGTACACGATTACTGCTGCGTACAGGAAGAGAGAAGGGTCGGAGGTACCCTTCCCGGGTGTCGACAATTCGAAATTGCATCCGGAATCGGAGAGGAAGGAGTACAGGTATTATCAGTGGGTCTGCTTCATGCTGTTCCTTCAGGTAAATTATTCGTCCCCTAAATCGAAAGAGGACGAAGAAGAATTTTAGCGTAAGAGTCAAAAATATTGTTTAACGCGTTAGTTACCAGGGTTTCAGAGGATAATCGACCACTACAGCCCTGACATTTTATTATTCTAATATTACATCAATTGTCGTTAATTTTTGCAGTCTAAATAAATGAAATAAGGAATTTTACAGACTGACACACATATGAGATATTACATTATTGTTTTATAATTCAACCAATATGTTCCCGGCACGATTTGATCCAACCGGTTATCGTAAACTGATAAAGAACGTATGTTACATATTGGTGACGTGGGGCTCAAGTAAGAAAATCGAGGGTGTCACACACACACACATATATATATATATACATATATATATATAACGCTGGTAGCGAACGTGTTAAACGAGGACGAAATTCCTACTTTTCTATATTTTTGCTCTCACACTGCGATTTTCTTCTTTCTCCCCTTACTCTTTTAACGCTCGTTAAGGTTATTGTTTTTTTACGAAGCATTCTATGATACAGGGTTAACGAGGTACACCACTTCCCCCTTCTCGTTAGACGATCGATACGCTTTCTAATTTAACCTCGCGTCTTTGCTACGTGCCAATGGCAAGGAAAACGGATGGTTTGCGCGGTGGTTCGAACAAAGAGGCACCTCAAAAAGTTTTCTATAATCTAGACGGCCACCGCGTTAACGAGTGAACCGCTCGACTTTGCCGATATTTTCGAAAGGAGAATAGACACGAATAGACAACGATAGATCGATTAAAGCGTCGAAAGCTCTCGCAGGCAGTCGAGGTTACTCGCTCTCAAGCTGGTTGTGGCTACGCTCGAACGTCTTACCCTATGCTTACGGAGGCTTATATCTAGTTCATTGCCAAGAGGGAAACCCTAAGCATATTAACCCCTTAAATCCTTGAGCGTTACGGTAGTTCGTCGTCGAGGGCCACTGTCGTAGTCGTCGCCTTGATGTGCTGGATCAAAGACTTCCACTCTTCTTTTCCTTCGTCTTTGTTTCCTTTATCTCTATTTTCGACTATTTATACATCTTCGTTCGTTTCCAGCTATACCCACTGTAACTACTTTGCAGACTACTGTTTACCATAATGAATTTCCTTCTGCGATTCCTTCGTCGATTCTCTTCTCTCTCTCTCTCTCTCTCTCTCCCCCCACATTTCCTTGAGCTTCCTCCTGCGTTTTCTTTTACATTCCAGCTATTGTTATCATTCGTTGCACGTATCTTAGCTCCTACCATCGGCCGTCTTCTTCCACCCTTTGATCCTTCGTCGAGAACCAAAGGGGGAGTCTCGATAATTCGAAGCAAGACTACCCGAGGCCTTCCTACCTTTGTCTAGCGGTCATAGTTATTTAAGCATATAAACCGGTTAAATTATAATCCTATTAAATAATTATTTCATATATCTTCTTACGACTCGAGCGATCATTTCTATCCACTGGAAGGGAGAAGTACGGCGAGCCTCGAGAGAATCAAGCTCATGGTATTCCAAGGAAAAGGTGGAAAAGAATTCAAGATAAGGCTGCATTGAAGTCCAGAGCTTCGTATTTTCCACCTACATACGCGTTTGATATATATATATATATATATATATATATATATGTATGTATATATACATAGAATAGTGACAATGACCCAAATATTTCGTCTCGGGGGAGTCCGTCCCACTTTCTTCTTTCTCTTTCAATCTTTTTTCATATTTTTTTTTCATTTTATTCTTTTCGCGACACAACAGGTACGCCTGGCCGAGGGCCAATTCCTTCTCTCTCTCTTTCTCGAGAGAATCAAGCGTGCAAGCGTTCCGCGCACGTTCCACGCTACATCCAACCCTCGGCTCGAGCAGCACGTGCCATTAAATTTTCCATTACGACGCGTAAGATCGTTCGCTTAATGGGTTACGCATTCGTTTCGGCCATTGTTGGGGGTTCTTTGATTGAAATTAGGTAGCCAGAAATGTAACGAAAGCCGAGACGTTCGGGAGTTACGAAAATACTGCGATTGCAAGGTCAGATGCAGCGCGGTGCACTCGAGGATGCACAACAGGGTTGATTGAATGTGTTTGTAAGCACAGCTCTCGGACGATTGACAAATCACATTGACCCGTTGCATTTTAGCGTGACAGGGGTGATACTTGGAAGATAATATAAGTTATGTGTTCGGCATCGAGGCCAAGGGATGCCCCTCAAGTCCGGCCAGTCTTCTGACGGCACGCTACCGTGTCCCACGTGTCCGTCTTCCTCTTCTTCTTCTGTCTGTCTCACCGCGTGTTCGTTCGCTCATTCTCTCCGATCTTCCCTCTTGCTTTTCGTTTTTCGCGTTGTTCTCCTCGCTGCTGAACTCGTTCGCTCGATCGTTCTGACGACGACGACGAAGGAAAAGAAGAAAGAAAAAAAGAGAAGAGAAGAAGAAAAAGGAACGATAAAGACTCGGTGACAAGATGCATAGAAGGTCTTGGCGAGGAACGCGAAGAACGAGAAGAAGAGGGAGGAGACACGGACGGTCTGTTCTGGCCAACGCCTGTCTTTACGAGTTAGGAGTGAATTAAAGAAGATCCAGAGATAGATCGTCGCTCCGATGTGGTATCGATTCGAAAGGACCTCGCGACGAGGACGACGACGTACCTGAGGAGTCTATCCACGGAGACGTCCATCGAAGAACCGGTCAAAGACGGATTTCCTCGACGAGATCCAAGAGGACGAGCGTCTTCTCGTCTGCGACGTAGGGGAGGAGGGCGAGGGTGGTGCCGGTGGTGGTGTTGTTTGTGCTCTGAAGCCACTGCCGAAGGAATTCGGCCGGCAAAGAAAGGGCCCGAAGATGCCGTTGATGCTGAAGATGATCGATGTTTTCGGCTCGTTAAGGTCCCTCTTCAAGGTACAGAGGACCTCCGAGGATACGTTGATATTCCGACTGCACTATCGTACCACCGTCGCCCTACTCTTAGGAGGCTGTGTCACCTTAGCCTGCAAGAGCATTTCCGGATCACCCATACACTGCGAGGCTTCCGGTTCCGTTGACAAGGTCGTGCTCGAGACCTTCTGTTGGCTTCACACGACTTACAGCATGGTGCACGCCTTCAACTTGAGCCTTGGACAAGCCGTACCTTATCCGGGCGTCGCCAACAGTAAGGGCGACGGGCTACACGGACACACTCCTCATCCACTGGTCAAGCAGCACAAGTACTATCAATGGGTCATCTTCTTTCTTCTGCTTCAAGTAAGGGATCTTTGTCCCTCCTCCCGTTCACTGAACTTCTCCAATCTCCTCGTCTCGTGTAACACGATTCTTCGACGATGATGATCCAGCTCATTGATTCGTTTATACTTCATTGTCCTTCCACGTAGTCCCAACATAACTAGGTCGCTCGCTTTTCCGATCGAGATCGATATCCCTTGCTGGGCTCGAAGCGTTAACTCGGAACTTTTTTATCCCCGTCTATAAATAAAGAAGAAGCGAGTGCACGTACTCTGTTGCAAGAGGACGATGATGCGAGCGTAAGCTCGAATCGATAAGCGCGTATCGTAGGCTAATCGAAGAAGTTAAAGGGATCTCCTCGATGCACGCCTTGCCGGCGAAGCACCGAATCGAACGTTTCTACGATAAACCGATGATATCGAGGGATTTACAAGCCCGCTTTTACCCCTTTACTCGTCAATTTGTTTCTAATGCGGATGTTAACGAGTTAAGAATCATGGCGGTCACCGGTGACCGACACTCAATTTTACTTGCAATCTTTCTGCATTTGATTCGTTGACTATTGAAGAGTGAAAATTAGAAAGGCCCAAAATGTGATTTGAAATATTAGACAAATATGAGAACATGGAAAATCGGCTCGGCACTCAACGTGTTAAACAACTTAAGATCTTTACGAGTCAAATGGCGATTCGCGTTACGTTTTTGGCTCCAAATACAAATGCGTAAGGAACATAGGTGATTCATTAAAAATAGACGAACCGAGTGTCGAGTGCCGTGCCGTAAAATTGGTTTCCCCCATTGGAGTTTAGATTACTTTAAAATACTCGAGAGTTCGCGGAATCGTAAATTACGGTACGACTACTTGGTGACACGTGTCTTAAATCTATGCACGTACCTCGCCTCTGTTTTGCCTTCCGTGAAGTCTATACTCCTCGTCTTTATCCCCTTGTTTAGCTAATTTTACTCACGGCTCACGTGACACATACGCTTCGTCGTTTTCTTCTTCTCGTTCTTCGTGTACGTTTACAGGCGCTTCTTTTTCTATTTCTCTAACGCACGTTACGCGCGTTGCACGTTCTCCTGTTGCGGGAAAAGAGAGAAAAGAGGGAAGTCGGAAGACGACGATGGCTGAAGGAATAGCCTGTGTAAAAGAGAGAGAAAAGAGAAAGAGAGAGAGAGAGAGAGAGAGAGAGAGAGAGAGAGAGAAGCAGTAGAGAGGTCTATTTTCAACCACGGATTTTCCCCTTTTCTCTTGACTACTCGCGGACGTTGCCTCGTGTACGACGTGTCGATGCTGGGATTCGTATCTTTCGGAGCTCACGATCGGTAATCGCGACGGTCGTTAATTCCAAGTCTCGTAATCGCATCAAGGCCTAGGTCAAAGTGCACGTTCACGAGAGAAGCTCTTGTATCGAGATGGAAAGTTCGAAGAAAGTAGAAAAGAGAAAAAGGAACGCTCGTAAAACGTGATTTCACGGGATCGTTCCTTCTTCTCATGATTTTTTTTCTTCGAACGAGAAAGAAACGGTTTCTTTCGATATACAATGCATAAAGCGCCAGTTTATTTGTTCGGGATTTTGACTCGAGAAAAATCATTATTTGTGCACCCTTTGTCTCGTTCTTGTGCGGTATGTATCAGCAGGAATGCCGGATCGAAGTTATTCTCTCGCATAAATCGAGGACCACGATCTCTCTCTCTCTCTCTCTCTCTCTCGCTCTCTCGCTCGCTCTCTCTTTTTCTCTCTTTTTATTTTTGCCAGAACGAACGTTTTATTCTTTTATCGCGGAGGCGCGTGTTTTATTTTGAGCATCCATCAATAGCCACCGACGTACTTATAACAAAGAGCAGAATGCAATTATGCTAAAAGTGAGGAAGCGTGCCCATTCCGCAATCTACGTAAGCAAACAATACGTCTATATTTATAACGAGTAATTTTCTGTTCCCGCCCGAAGAAAAGTGCTGCTCGGTGCATGTCCCTCTTTTGCATAATCGTAGATGGATTATTCGAAGGAGGAGGTTGTCGCGATTCCCGTCGCGTATCGTAAAACGATTAAAGCTCGGGATATTAGAGAAGCTTGCTCTCGGTGGTATACGAAACGGCTGAAAGATGCCTCGAGGACCGCTTTTCCAACGGGACGAAGAAGGAAAGAGACGAGAAGTCGACGTCTTTCGACTCAGATATGAATACGTTGTCACGCGTATATCGATCGAGCTATTTACGTTGGCTATTCACGTGGATAGTAATTTTCTCAACGTTACCTACTACGAAAAATTCTTAAATTACGCAACGTCGTCTTTTTATATAAATGACGATCGTAAATATCGGCCGAGACGGGGACGCGTTACCCTGTTTAAAAAGTGTAGCAGCGACTGGAAGCAAGAATTCATCGCCTCGAGCGTAACGCTCGTTATCTTTCCACTCTTATAAATCATGATCGTACGTGCTCTCTCTCTTGACACGGCACTGGAGATAAAAATAGTTCGGGGATCAATTATAAAGATTAATTAATGTAGAGCAATATTTGGCGAGGCCTTTGGTACGAGATCGAGTATTAAAAGGTGGTGGAAAAGCTTGGACCGAGGTCTCTGGCGATTGGCCAAGAAACTTTGTATGCTACCACCGGCATAAGGATTTACACCCGCGTCTCTTTGATCCGATAGGTGCATCGGCATCGCTTCGGAAATCTCGATCGATCTTGGTGGTCTTCGCCGCGTTACTCGGCAATTACATTTTAGAGACGACACAAGAATGATAAGGCGAGAGAAAGATCGTTTATAGTTAACATGGATTAAAAGAAAATTTCATGATCGTATAAGAGCGACAAGTGGTATATGGCCATGCTATGAACGGACAGAAGAGACGGTCGCTCTCGTCGGACAGATTTATTTTCAGTACTGGCGGTTTGATAACGAGCGTCGATACACCGTCCACTTGCACATATATTTATATCCAAGTTATAACCACGCTTTATAGTCCGTTCCTGGGCTTCGGTGCACAAAGTTAACTTTGAAATTTGATTTACAGGCGATTCTCTTTTACACGCCGCGATGGCTGTGGAAGGGCTGGGAGGGCGGGAAGATTCACGCTCTTATGATGGATCTCGACATAGGCCTGTGCTCGGAGGTAGAGAAGAAGCAAAAGAAGAAGATGCTGCTAGATTACCTGTGGGAGAATCTTCGTTATCACAACTGGTGGGCGTACAGGTACTACCTCTGCGAAGTTCTCGCGCTGCTCAACGTGATCGGTGAGTGGTATACCTATTCTTTTTTGTGTGAAAAGAAAACAAACCTAAAAAAGTTCTTTTACGATAATTTCCTTCGTGGTCGTTAGCCGAGCTCGTACGAAACGCGTACCTCGCTCGATAAAAAGAGCGCAGGGCATAAGACTAAACGTTGATTATAATCGCAAGGTATGTTAATACTCGTGTCATATCGAAAAGACTCTTTCCGGATCGTTGCGAAGCAGGACGCGGGACGGGGTCGCGGTGATGATGGTGGTAATGTCGCGTGGCGGTATCGGTAAGGCCTCGCTGACCTATTTTCTCGAAAACGACGACGGAGAAGATAAAACTGCGCACGGACTTCTTTTTAAACTTCGCCGGACAAAGGTGGCCTTTCGTAAGGGGAGGATTGACTCCAGGAACGAACTGTGCAGCGGGATGTAAAATAAAAATTTCAAGCGGTGCACACGCCCGGTACCTCGATTGTACGCTCTTGAAAGCTTCCATCGAAGCGACTAGCTTTTTTATTCTCGCGGAACAATGCGTGAACGACGAAAGCGCAACCACGGTGTTTAATCGCAACAACGCGTAATGTCTATCGAGAATTCTTTCCTTTTATGTTTCTCATTTTCTTATGTACCTACGTACGTTTGTATACGAATTTCCATAGAATCTTTCCCTTTAAAAGTTATTCGCTACACCTACTTTAGATCCTTCTCGTATTCCACTTTTTTAATATGTTTTCTCGTTCTCTTTGTATCACTCGGACGCGTTCGCATTAGCTCGACGAGACGATTTCCACCTCTTTTTTTTTT
>JAIFRP010000026.1:1302830-1314655 GCA_032403825.1 Odynerus spinipes
TTTTTTTTCCTTTGAGTTTCCTTCGCGATCTCTCCGGGCGCCTATTTTTCTGTTGATATTTGTTTTGCTACGTTAAGTAAAGCCATATTTCACCGCGGCGGTGTCTTTCTATTATTTTCCTCCGTGTCCGTTTTGCCTCCGAGCGACGTAGGTATAAACACACGAGTAGAGCGCGGGAGAAAAAGGGAGATGAGAAAAGGGGGGGAGGGATATCATAGAATGGGTAGGGAGAGTGAATGAACGATTCACAGTAAAATTTGGCAGCGATACAGCTGGCCAGTCGAGATACGGAAGACGTTCCTAGCTTGATCGTTCCCTAACGAGCACCGTTTGTCCCTTGAGCCACATCAAACCTTTCGCTTTTTCTCGTGGTACTATCCCTAAAACGATACCGGATATACACCGCTTGTATTAATAGCCACTTTGCCTTTTTCTTTTTGCCGCTCGGCGATTAACCCCGTTCGCATCGTTCGCCCGAACGCGTGCGAGACTCGACGGAAGTTGGCGAAACTTTCGCAAGATCGGACCAGCAAACTAGTTTATCGTACGTTTAAGATCGCGATAGTCGGTCCCCTATTCAATTTTCGTGAGAGGACTTGGACAGATTTTAAACTCGAGACCAAGTCCGAAGATTCGGAAATTGATTTTGCTTATTTCGATTCTGCGATATATAAGAGAGATTTTCTAATACATTCGAGGCCGGCTTCTGACCAGAAGAAAATCGATAAAGACCGTTAGTTATCATGTCGGACTTCTTTGTCATGTAATATTAATATCTGGAAAGTAACGCCATTTTTTAATCGCACACGATGTTTTTTGTAATCTTTTATATACGGAATCTTGTTTCCTGGATTTGTTCTCAATCCTGACACTGATAACATGAATTTGTTTACATGACACATACAGTATGTCATTGATCTCGAATGTGTTAAACTGTATCGCGTGTCACGCATGGCAGACGTGTTTTAGAGAAGCACGATTGACCAAGTAGAATATAATTTGTTATAAACAAGACGAGTAAAAAATCTAGTAGAGAGCTTAAATATAGCGTGTCCGGCGCAGGCCAGATGTTTCTGATGAACCGCTTCTTCGACGGGGCCTTCCTGACATTCGGCATCGACGTACTCAGGTTCCTCGAGTCCGATCAGGAGGACCGGGTCGACCCGATGATCTACGTCTTTCCACGGATGACCAAATGCACCTTCTACAAGTACGGCGTGAGCGGTGAGGTCGAGAGACACGATGCGGTTTGCATATTGCCATTGAACGTCGTCAACGAGAAGATCTACGTCTTCCTCTGGTTTTGGTTCCTCCTTCTCGGCGTATTAAGCTTCCTAACGGTATTATACAGGGTAAGAGGATAAAGATTTTCCTATAACACGTGTGGACTTTCGTCGATCGTTTCTCGCTGCGTCGTTCGAAGTTCAACGCCGAAGAGAGAGAGAGAGAGAGAGAGAGAGAGAGACTAGCAAAAATATAGAGAAAGTAAAGAACGGTGAAAGTAAAGGAGAATAACCGATGAAAGTCCACGCATGCTCGACGAGGACTCTTCGGTCCTCGTGAGATTACGCAAACGTTCCTGGCGAGACCTTTAACGCTTCCTTCTTGTCCTATTTTTCTTCTTTTTCCCTCTTGTCCTCTTTGTTCGTCGTTTCCAGACAAAATTACCGACAGCTTATCCAGGACTTTTTCCTTACGCTACGTTAATTTCGTTGCTTCTGGCATGCGGGCGATCGTACGATAGGGCACGTAAACGAATTAACCCTTTTCCATTGGAAAGCAGATATTCCATGGTATATATATATAAACCTATATATACCCATGTATGTGTATGTGTGTGTAGGCGCATATTAAACACAGTAGTAAAAGCGAATCGCCATTCCCTCCTGATCCACAGATCGTAATCATATTTTCGCCGCGAACGAGGGTATACCTGCTGAGACTGAGATTTCGTCTGGTGAGGAGAGAGGCCGTTGAGACGATAGTACGACGTAGCAAGGTCGGCGATTGGTTTCTCCTCTACATGTTGGGTGAGAACTTGGACACCGTGATATACAGGGACGTGATGCACGAACTGGCGAACAAGCTCGCCTCGAGGCATCATCACAGCCTGCCAGGAGTGAAAGGAGAACTACAAGAAGCCTGATCGAGGTGAGTGCCTCTCCTTTTTCCATCCTCACGTGGGTGTCATCGATTAGAGACAATTTAATACGTTGAGTGTCGAGGCGATTTTGCATAATCTCATATATTCGTTTAATGTCGTCTATAGTTATTTTCGGAAGAAAAATACGAAGAATTCGTTGTCACAGTTTTGTAACTTATACTCTTCAATAGGTAATCACATTCTCGTAAATGTTAAGAAATAAAATTTATAAACATTTCAAACTCAATCTGCAAAATCGAATGCCGACGACCAAAGACCGCCATTGTACTCAACGCGTTAATGTCTCGAAGGAAGGACGAACGATCGATCGAATTATCCGTAGGCCGTCCACGCTCGATTCGCAACAATATTCGCGAATTCTTCTTTGGTACGATTTCGTAACGACTCGAACTACATAGGTACATAAGATCGGCGCGTTACATAGAACGAGATCTAAACGCGTACGATGATATATGCAATCGGACGATAGCTCGTTAAAAGTTTATTTTATTTGCATTTGCAACAGCTATCTTTCGCTCGTTGGAAATCGCGAATACGTACAAGTCGATCCAATCCCGCTGTCGATATTTCAACGATCGATATTCCGCGCGAGGAAGAAAGATAAAGATAAAGACGGAAAGAGAATGAGACGAAGAAAGAGAGAAGGAGAAAAACGATGATTACGACACATCGCTTGGGTCCTATTTAAAGCGTTACCATTCTCCGTCTTAAAATATTCTCTCTATCGTGCGATAGATAGATGGCACGCTAAGGTTGGCCCCCTCGTTGTATTACCACCAAAGATTATGGTCCTGTGATGATTCTTCTCTCGCTTTACTTTTTCGATGCACAGTAAGACCCCGCTGAATACCTTGACTGTTATATCAAGGCAGATATGGATAACGCATAAATTGTTCACTTAATAGATATTTATAATTTATTTATTTAATACTTTTTTAACAGGTCATAGTATTCTGTTAATATACAAATAAACATATGCAGCAATTTAATAAAGTTGAAAAGACGATAAAACAAAATTATGAAAAAGCACATTAGAAAGAATGTTAACTTTTGAACTTATAGTCCAGTTGGAATAGCCAACTAACAATGTTGGGTCATTTTTGCATAGGATCTATTTTATAGAGGCCATTATGATGCACCACTTTTGTAGGAAGCATTTTTCGATAAAACGCATTCCAAAAGAAATAACTCAAATAAATCGACTGTTTAATGCTTAACAATTTTTAATTGCTAAAAAACAGGTAGGATTTTTACGAAAACTTAAGGGCATGTTCCTGTAGGTCCAAAGAACCTATAAAAAAATTAGCGCTGCTCTTGTGTCTTTGAATAAGTCTCATGTCTATTCCGGCTGGACTAACTTCGCTAGGCTCACCGTCAACTATCGAAATATGTTTTGAGCAAAAAGTCTTACAATTAAACGGGGTCTCACTGTACCTATGTATATGTATATTCGTGTACACCGCGAGGCGGTATCAAAATCCGCGTGCGTAAATTCTCGAGCGAACAGCGCCGAGCGTTTACGCGTTTCCTCCTATTTCAAGCGGAGACAAGAAGAGGATGCATCGCGAAAGTCGATCTTATTAACGCGTGCCACGGTCAAGAATGAAAGAGTAGGTAATTTGATTCGTCCGAGATCGTGAGAATGTCAGGCGTACACGACGCATCGTTCTTCTATCTTTGCTTTGCAGTCCGATCTTTGTTCGCAGGCTGCCTCGGAGGATCGGAGGATTCCAGCTGCGGCGAGGGTCCTGCGTATCTTCTTGTCGTTTGGAAAGGACGCACCGTCGGCGTCGTCGTCGTGGTTGTCGGTGCAGGCAAAGGGAGCGCGCACATAGTCGACGCGTCGAGGAGAACGAAGAGGTGAAGAAGGAAGAGGAAGAAGCCAAAGAGAGGAGAAGGATGAATCGAGACTCACTCGGACACGAATATATTATTTCCTTCCTCGTGTACGCCGTTCCTTCGACTCGAACGCACGACGATAACGCGATCCTTCGTAAGATCGAAGGATCCTTCCTCGTATACACGTATACATACATAAATTACGGGTTGCGAATCGTGCGTATAGTCCTATGTTAAAAGCAATAAGAGAAAAACTACTCGAACCGTCCTAAAACGCGCTCGAGGGACACGGAGACTCCTTCGGAGGATACTAATCGAGAAAAAGACAGACTGCCGGCGCATAATGCGCCACTTTACACGTGCCTTATCATCCGAGACGATATCTTCGTTAACGATGAACATACATACGTGCATAAGTCGCCTTCGCGATTACGAAGGACCTACTTCCGAATAATAATTTCTTTCTTTCTTTCTTTTATTTCGTTTCTTTTCTTTGCGAGATCCCTCGGAGAGATCGAACATTTCTTTTTCCCGGTAATTACTATGCGTGGTGACGTAAAGCGATCTAGATAGGAAGAGGATACTCGGTGATGTTGGCACGAGTCCATCGGTGCAAGAGGGGAAGAGAGGAAACAGCATCGAGAATTAGAGATTCGGATCTGGCAGCTTTAAAGCTTCTCGCGCGAGAACGTAATCGCCGAACGAAAGCGATAACAACGCTCGGCGATGACGACGATGACGTTTGATCGCGCGAGCTCTCTTATACGTTAATGCAGCCTACATATGGTGTATCGATTGGCGATTCAAAAAATGATGGAAAGGAGGAACGAAAGAGAATTATCGAAACCCGTAGAGACGGGTATACACACTGCCATCGATTGATAGGAGTATCGAAGGGAGAGTGGATATCTCGCTGTACCTGTCTTAAGTTGTGCGATAAATTCGAGATAACATCGTAAAATAAAGGTACGTTGACTTGATGTCAACGATACGTATATACATACATACATACGCTTGTTCATTTTCTTCTCGATTCCGTTCCAAAAGATGATGACTCCACTCTTCGATAATAAATAGGAAAATCGTAACTATTGGGTTGTTCGGAAAGTAGTTTCGCTTTTTTTTTTCATGGAAAAAAAAGAAAAAGCAACATCGCCCACTGTCGAATTGAGTAACCTCCTCCTTTTCGAAATCGGTTAAAAATGAACGATAATTTTTCTATAGTATACGATATTTAATTTAATTATATATTGACTATATTAGTTCGATACATTTTGCCATCTTTCTGGTAGTAGCACGATTCCACGCTCGTGGAACTTCTGATATTTGCTTGCAAAAAATTAAATTAAATTACACGACACTCGTATGGAACAACTAAATTACTTTCCGAACAACCCAATATTGTCGAACTATCGTTCGCACGTCGGAGCTCGCGGCCAACTACGACGGCTAGATAACGACTCGTGGTAAGCTAGCGTCGGATAAGTAATGACTTTAGATATTCGAAGCACCGTGCCACGCCGTAACGTTGCATGCACCGGGTTGCATCGATGCTCCATGCCATATTCGGAAGTGAGGCCGAAGGAGAGGACCCGAGAGACCGGTCCGTTGCCCTCCTCGAAGAAGCTCGAGAAGGCGAAACCGAGAAACCTTTACGAGCACCACCGAGTGAACTTTGGACGTCGAGTCTTGAACTTACGCTTTCTCTCTCTCTCTCTCTCTGTGTGTGTCCTTTTCTCTCTTTTTTTCTTTTCAGATACCGCCAGTCATCTCACCGGTGCGTCAGGTTGGTAGAAATTGCCTTCGAGAGGTGCGAATGCACTTTCTTGTATCGACATGGAAAGTGAATGCATCTTGAACGCTCCAACTGGAGCGATGCATATGTCGTACACCTGTAAGAAAAGTGTCACAAAACAGAAACAATAAATAGAAAAAAAGGGAGAAGGCAAAAAGTGTTATAACTAAACTTAAATTAATTTTGTACCGCAAAATAATCTAAAACGAATATGTAGAATGTCCGAATTTGCTTATCCCAAGGTCTTTTAAAATAGCTTGCAAATTTTTTATCTTAGTGTTAGTCAGAATCTCTAAAAACGAGCCCCTATTTGATTTGTGATATTTTAATAATTAAGTTTTTAATTTTTTCGATATTATTCTAAATAAAAGCACCAATAAAACTAGATTTGGAAATTTTTGACTTATGACACTTTTCTTGAGAGTGTGCGATATATACATATATATATAGTAGAGAGAGAAGGAGAGATTTTGCAAAATTATTTATAAAACGCGAGACGCGAGTTAATTTATTATCGGATGAATCTGTCGCGTTAAACCTGAGTTATTTAAAGAGATTATCAACTTTGTGCCTATCCAAAGTATCTACCGCTTTGATGCTATTTTCTGTCATAGCCAACCGCTCGCCGTTAGAGAAGAGCTATCGGAATTTTTCGATCGACGTTCTTCACGATAGCTTATTCTATAGTTTTTGCAACGCGACAAAGAGTGCAACGTAACGAGTTCGTTGAGACGGCGAGGAAGACAAATTACATGAGAGGAGCCACGTCGCGTGAACATGAAATAACTACGGGTAAAGTTTCGAAGAAATAGTTCGCAGACTAAACGGCTCACTTAAATTTAAGAAGCGTAAAAATCGCGCGAATTACTCGAAATGCGATCAAACTCGAATATTTAGCATAATGTATCGATATTTTATTGGATTTCCTTACGATCGTGGTCAGACGGGTCACGTGGAACGTCGGAAGGTCCGACGACAAAAATTTCATTTTGCGAGCAGTGGCGGCTCGTGGCTTGAAATCGTGGAGGTACTGTAACTATTAAAGTATATATACGCACACTCTAAATACAATTTATACGCATTAGAATTTATATTATTTTTTTACAAAATAATAGAATTCTATTGGATTGACAATGATAAAATTAAATATTACAAGTAAATATAATAAGTAAATTAATAAATATATTAATACATTAAATATAATTATTAATAAAATAGGTAGATATAGTAATTGAATCAATAAATATATTGAGATATCCAGAAACATTGTGGAGGGGTGGGGTACTGCATTTCTGCAGTACTTATGCACGAGCCGTCCCTGCATACGAGTTCTCGCTCGTAACTATGTACGTTAGACGCTAACCGATAGCCTGTAATCTAATACGTAAGCGACGTTCACTAAAAACTGATAAGCAAATTCTTAACATATCCGACGGATCGCGCGAATATATAAAGCATGGAACGAAAATTGGCAACGTCGTCTGGATTTCAACGATTTCAGACTGGAAATGGGTACGTATAGATAAATCACAGCCGTGGGTCGTAGATTCGCAAGTTCCTCTTTTATTACCGCACTCTTCCTAAGAGAGTTCGTGACTCCGAGCGTTCTTGCGTTCTTCTCTCCCTTTACGTACGCTACACCCTAAAGAAGCATCTTCTCTCGTGCACGCACGCACGACTCCGAAGCGGTACATTTATCGCGTTGCCGGTTGCATCCGTGCGTGTTTGCATGTTTTTGCACTTACTCGCTTACAAGCCGTACGTACATATAGTAGCTACGTTGACGCGGATATATTATCGGTAGCGCGAGGTTCGCGCGAACGCGACGCCCCGAGATTCGCGCGTTCTTGTTCGTGCTTCGGTCGATCGAAGATTAGAAGCTCGTTTTACGAGTCCCGATTTTTTCGAGGGTCATTTCGAGACAGGATGATAACGACGATCTGGGATCCATCGACGAATGTCGTGCTGGGACGAAAGATGGGGAAAGAGAATTTTGCGAGAGACAAAAGAACGAAGGAGAGAGGTAGCAGGATAGTGAAAGGAGAAGAAGAGGAAGAGAAGAAGGAGGAGCGGGCGTGGGCGCCCAAGGCCTTCTGCTCGCCATTTACGGCCGGTCAAAGCCGGACACCGGGAGGAAAGAAAGGCGAGCGAGACAAGGAGAGAAGCTGAGCGAACGACCAAGAAAGAACAAGAGAGTAAAAGAGTGAGAGAGGGTCGAATGGATGCAGAGGATATATATCGCCTTTTTGGTCATCTTCGCAAACTGGAAAGACCACTGGAAAGAGCGCGCGAGCCGAACGAAACGACTCCTCTTCTCTCTCTCTCCCTCTCTCTTTCTCTCCCCCTCGTCTGGTCGATAAACGGCTTATGCATTTCAACGTGAGTCCTCCTCTTCGTTCGCCGACGAAAAGGACGAGTAATATTCGTGTTCCATCTCATCCTCCTCATCTTCATCCTCCTCCCCTTTCTGGTCTCTCGCTCGAACCTCGCCCATCTTCTTTATACGCGACGCGTGTTCGTGAAACGTGATCCTCGATACCCGGAGCGATACCTGGCTCGTGTCGCGTTCGCGCGAGAGATGCGGTCTCCAAAAAGTAAGTTCTTCGCATCTGGTACGTCCGCTTTTAACAGGACTCACTCGAGCGAGTAATCCTTGCTAAGTGAATGAAGGGATTCGTCAGGATTGACGGAGTAAGGTAGAGTTGGTAGGTGGGTTGGATCCCAGGAGACGAGTTCCTGTCAAAGGAGCAGTCGAAGATGGTGGAGGTGGACTAGGAGAAGGCAGAGGAGGGGAAGGTGCAGTCGAAGAAGAGTAAGAAGAAGAAGAAGAAGAAGCGCGGTGGCCGCGAGGTGGGAAACGAAGAGGGGAAAGGCACTCGACTAGGCTCGGCAGGCACGGCAGGCACGGCAGGCACGGCAGGAGAGTCGATTGGTAGGGGGAACTCCTGCGACTCGCAGGTGAAACGTTCTCTCGGATAGAATCGGCCGCTCAGTCGCGCTCGCGCGATCGCGTACGACGATAATTTACTTGCGCGTGCGCGCGTGCCGGAATATACAATTCACCCGCCCGGGAGGGCTCCTCGTTTCGTTCTCCATCGTGTGTCTATGTTTTCGCCTATCGTATGTGCGTGTGCCTGATCGTCGGCCCTTCTTTTTCCCTTCGCACTGCCAATCTTGGAGACTTCGTCGAGTCTTTTTCCTGCCGTGGCGGATACGCAGGACGATTCGTGGATACGAGGTATGGGAACGTACCGAAAGTTGCCTTTTTCTTTTGCGTTGGAAGGTCACTTTGAAAGAGAGAAGAATGGAGGTCTAGCCTGTCGATTTAAATCGTAGAGAAACGAACGTGAGAATTTTGAAACTTCGTTTTCTTTGTAATCAGGAAACTTCTCGTAATAACGAGAACGCGTGTATAATACGTTGGTACGTGCGTGATAGATCATCGCGTGCACGCGTACCCGTTTGCTCGCTTTAACGCGTTTCTATCCGCACGAGAAGGCGTTCTCCGGGATGCAGAGAGAGAACTCGTTGACCTTCGAGTACACAGATTCTCGTAGTGTTCGCGTATCGTTCGTTCGTTCGTTCGTTCGTTCGTTCGTTCGAGAGAGAGAGAGAGAGAGAGAAAGAGAGAGAGAGACTTGCGAAACCTTTATCTATCTCTTTCTCGCCTGTTTCTCGAGGTATCTCTGGAACTTGGAGGCGTTATCATTTCGGAGTATCTTTGGTAAGAGAAAAATTGAGCATGGTCAGGGCTGTACATTCCTTCTTTTAGTCCCATGTCGTTTAATCTACTAATCGTTTGTCGATCCGAGCGATCATCCGAGCGATTACGTAATGTCTGTTTTTGTAAATCCTGACGGTAGTCCGAAGAAAACGTACGAGATGAAGAGTCACGTTAACGGGAAACACGGACACGCCGCGGATGAGATCACCTCGATCGTCGCACGTACGTTTTCTCTCTCTCTCTCTCTCTCTCTCTCTGTCTCTCTGTCTTTCAAATGAGAAGAAAGTCTCGGTGGATCCTCGCGTGTCACGCGAGGAAAGTGATCCTCCTGGATCGCGGCTGATTCATTACCCAGATCGAATCTCCATGCACTTCCACGCTCTGCCACGGGACCCCATCGTTTTACTCGTTCTTACCGCGCAAGAAAATACTCTTACAAGGTATAGTCTTCCAAAGAGGAAGAGGACAAAGAGAGGTCCAGGAGGGGTCCATGAGAGTAAGCGAGCGTGCTACGCCACTGTTTTCCGGCACCTCTCGATATCTCCTAGTCGCTACTATTTCGTCGAGCGCACGAACGAAGCCGTCGTGCTACGGCGAATGAGCACGCGAGCGTACGGCAGAGGGACGGAAGAGGTGTAAAAGAGAAGAGGAGTAGTAGTAGGAGGTGGTGGTGGAGGAAACTTTTCGGAACGTCGAAATTGTCCGCGAACGCCGACACTACGGCGTTTCTCCTCTTCCTTCTCGTCCTCCTCGTCTCCGGTATTCAACGAAAAACCGGTCCGACGTGAACGCGCGCGCGCACACGCCCGCCAGCTCGAAGATTTTGCCTGGCGAACGCGCGATCGCCATCTTGGATACTACGGGGATGACGTCATTGGTACGGGGCACGCTCGGCTAGCTCTCCGTGATTCGCGCGTTGTGCTCTACGCGAATAGAAACCCGCGAGAGGAACCGATCCTTCTTTTTTGTCTTTTGACATTTCGAGATATATTTAAAAAGATTCCAGCTTATTGATAGTCGAGAAGATCGATCCGAGAACGATTTATTTTTACTTTGCGCTTTCTTACGAGGAATGCCTGCTGCAGGTTCGAAAATCGTCGAGAATGCGCGAGTAATTTCGATAGCCATAGATGATGACAATTTTACGCTTCCGCGGACCGTAAAAGTTTCGTGAACGTTGCACCGTTCCTACTTTGGAGGAGTCTCGAGGATTCGTAGAAAGGCGCAACCCTTTTTACTATTTCCCCCGTCACTCGTTTCTATGATAGTCGTACGTGGCTGACGTTTCATAAGATGCCACTTGAAAAATAACAATACCGTCGCTTTCGTCGTGCGGAAAACAATATAACGCTCGGGAACTTTCTTTTCCTCCTTTCTCGCCCTCTCTCTCTCTCTCTCTCCCTCTCTCTCTCTCACTTCCTATTATCTTGCTTTTCTACGGGAACAACGTTCCAGAAGATTTCCTCCTCACCCTTTTATCTTGCTCTTTTTCATCGAGGAGCGATCGAGCGCCAACCAAATTCTTATGCGGCCACGGATCATAAATGTAACGACGTTCCTGCTATCGCAACGAACGCGAATACATTCTCCTACGGCTTCTTCCTATTCCCAGCTTTTTCCTTTTGTTCTCCTCGCATCTTTGTTTCTCGAAGAAAGAAAATGAGATCCAAAAACGTAACGACAGTAGAGTCTTTCGTTTTTCTTTTCATTCCGAAGTTTCCGTCTTTTTCTTTCGAACTCCCGAGAACCAAGAAACTTCCTACCATCCGGTCATAGTCTTTTCTTTTTCTTTTCCACCATTTTTCTCCCATTTTTCTTCTTTACTACACGACGACAGTTATTATACGATGAGAACGTTGTTACGAAGCGAAATTCTGATTATCGTTTGCTATAGAAAAATGCTTAATGATATGCTCGCGTGCGTTTGTGAAACGTCGTAGAAGGTAGCCTAACCAGAAATTATGCTTCGGAGCTTTATTACGTGGCTTCGGTATGAATTCTCACAATGAAAAGCGTTCTATTCTCTTGGAACGACAAGAAGAGCGAGGAGGAGGATATAAGAGTGTGGATGCAAGGAGAGAGTCTTCGTTTCTTATGACTCCGATCTCCGCCGAAGATGGTAACCGACGCGACGGTCATTCGAATTTGAATAATTCAAAACGTTTCTCCTTCTTCTTTTTTTCGAGAAAGCAAAACACGGCATACTTTCGAGTCACCCGTGCAAACGTCGCTTTACGAGTGCCGATCGAAAAATTATTGCATACTGGCAACGCTTCGCGAACTTTACTTCCACCAATAATAAT
>JAIFRP010000026.1:1318078-1342143 GCA_032403825.1 Odynerus spinipes
CTGCATGCGTGTATGTGTGTGTGTGTATGTCACAGGAAATGACCAAGGTCGATGTCAGGGATCGGTTCTATAACTTCGTGGAAAATAGTCGAGGATAACATTTCAATAGAATTCGAGAGGATTCGGTGAAGATCGTTGGGGCAATTATTTTCACGTCGAGCAGGCTCCATTTTTAGAATGGTCTCCGAGAAAGGAGTTGGCCCGTAAACGATCGGAATAATTAACGAAGCACGACGAAAAGCGAGAGCGTTTTTCACGACGTCGTCGTGAATATCGATCTCACCGTGAACAACAATGACCGTCATAGCGTGGTTGTTTTTCGAAACTACGTAACTACGGTAGATTTTCATAAAACTTTCTAACAGATGGCTTCTCGCCTTCTCTGTTCAGGTCACTGCGCCATGCGGCTGCCGTAGCGCGGTAAGCCCGAGAGGAAAGACGAGGAAAGCGTAGGAGTGAGCCAGAGAAGGACAGCTTTAACAGTCACGGTAGGTATCGAGACTCCCACGGGTGAGGACATCGCGATCATAGTGTATTTCGGTAACTGGCAGCACGATAAGTGAGAGATCCGTACGTGTTGGCACCTTCTGCCGTACCGATCGGTCGAATAAACCCGAGGCTCTTTGGAGTCTGCTTCGTTCTATCTCCGATGTACACGAGGAGTATATTAACCGGCGGCTAACGGTGCAACTCGCCGAGCGCATGGAACCGTGGACGAGGAAGAGAGAGAGAGAGAGAGAGAGAGAGAGAGAGAGAGAGAGAGAGAAGAAAGAGAGACTCTCTTCTTCCGTCGAGGATCGCGTGGCTGCATTGCGGGATTAGAAAAAAATTATGGTGGGGGACAGGAAGCTACAGTGTACGCTTCTCTACCTCTACCTAAACATTCCTACGATTGCTCGCGAGCGCGATGATTCCGCGGTTATTTCCATGATTTCATCGTTTTCACTTTCGAACGTTCGTTATCGGCGAAAAGAGTGTCAAAAAAGTGACAGTAGTTTTCTGCATCGTTACAGATGCTGCCGAGGTGGATAGCCCTGTTGCTCTGGCTAGCAGTGCCATCGGTTGTCCTGGCACAGAGCAACTATGCATCGCAGGGCAACAGCATCGAGTATCAGCCAGGACTACCGCCGAGCACCGTTCTCGATGGCAAAGTCACCAAGTTGGACGACATCTCTCCTATAATATTTCTCAATCGAACGAAGGCTTACTTGAATTGTGGCCAAGGTAGCATGGACGTTGAATTAAAGTTCGAGGAACCTTTCTATGGTGTCGCTTACGCGGATTTCGATCGGAATAGCGCCTGCATGGTGAAAGGCCGTGGGCTGACTAGCACTAAATTGGAATTACCACTGAAAGGTAAGGATCCTGATCGTGTATGCCTTATGAGAACGGTTACTTCAACAAAAATATACTTATGTTTTAGGATGTGGTACCAGACAGGATCCACAACGCGTCTTCACGAACAACATAGTCGTACGATTTCATCCAGGTCTCGAAATGGATGGTGACGAGGTTATCACTATAATTTGTAGATATCCTCCACCGATAGCACCAGCACCACCAGCTCCACCGGCTAGCATGTAAACACGTTTTACTCTAATCGTGATTATATTCGTTCGTATAGTTTGTCTAATCGCTGGTCATTACTTTACAGAATGGGTACCATTGCTCCAGCAGCTATCGCAGAGCCGCCATTGAAAGGATTTCAAATTCTGTTGATTATCTGCGCCATTTTATTCTTATCCTTGTTACTACTCGGCCTTGGATGTTCGTACATGTGCCTGAAGCGTAGAAACGTACGCGTGGTTCATCGTCATCCATTCGGTAGCGGCACCGGTTCCGAGATAACGAAATTGTCTGGTTCGTCTCTAAGCAATATAACCATGTTCGAAGGCCTTAAAATCCCACGCGCGCACGCTCTTCTTCACACGACCGCTGCCTCAACGTCCGGCAGCGAGGCACACTTGGTCATCGACCATTCCGACACGTTACCCAGCGATTATCCTAGCGAAAGTCACTCTGAGGTAAATATCAGGAAAATTTGAATAACAGAAAATTGTAAATTAATAGGACAGGTTAATATTTTTAACGTAGCTTTATTACGTTCACCAGGTGGACGAGGAACGCTCGTTGCCAGTTTCGTCGGCCGGTTCCTACGACAACAAGGCGTTCGTACATCATCACGAGAGCCAACGACAAGTGGATGTGCGTACGACCAGTTCCTTGTATTCCGAAACGGTGGCTGCCGAAGTAGGAACGTCTTCGATGACGGCTGCCAACGCTTCGCGCGTTGCCGTGCCTCGTCATCCAATCGCTGTACCAATCGAGCCGAAGTTCGATGTTCAGATGAGAGTAAAGAGAGCCCCACCACCTCCACCCAGTCCTCTACCATCGGAATCCGACGTGGCCAGTGTTGCTCTCGAGAGGAACCTGACGACTATCCTGGAAAGAGAGGAATCCATCATGAGTCGCACGTTGGAAAGTCCACCACCAAGAATGACTACTTTCTCTTACGTACCGGAACTTCACGGGCCACCAGGAGCCACGTCCTCCACCTCCACCGTATCTCGGCAACAAACACCCCCGGTATACTCCAGAATCCTGAGGAAGCAAGCTGAAAGAGAAACGACCACCAGCACGACGTTGATGCAAGAAAGAATCCCATCTCCACCACCCGCTGAACAGTTACCTATTCTTCATCACGAAATTCGCCGCCCAAGATCTTTGACGTCTCTGAATACCGAATTAACCGAGACTCGTTCTCTCACCGAAGTGATGGATCAGTCTCATGCTAAGTACAGAGTAGCCAATATTCTGGCACCCACGCCACCACCGCCTCCTCCGATCGTACCTACGACCACGACGACTCACGCGGCGATTCAGCACCGCGAGCAACGTCTGCATCGCGAAGAAATGACGGAACCTCTGGTGGAACCTCAAGTAGTAGCACCTAGGCGTCCGGAGATAACGACTCACGAGGTGGACGATGTCTACTTGCGTACTGTCACCGAAAAGAAAACGATCGAGGACGTGGAGCGTCATCGTCGTCAGGTTACCGAGTACCGTGCCAGAACTCAACAACCGCCAGATCCTAAATGGGACGTTACCATTAGGAACTACCCAACCGAGGATCTCCCACCACCGCCACCTGAATGGGAGAGCTTCTCCGACGTGAGTTCTACGTCGAATTTAACGATCACGAATGAGCCAACGGTTCACCCGAACGATGTTGTCAACGACGAGGAACCAGACGTTAGCATAGAACCAACGTACACAGCTAGAGCAGAGATACCTTGCAGACCAGCGCATTCCGCTCATCGTAGACCACTCGACAACGAGCCGGACACACCCACGGATTGGTTCGCCAGACTCTCGAAGGTCCTCGAGCCACGCTACGCGTCCGAGCTGACGGAGGTGGAGCGTGCTAAATGGCGCGAAATTATTACGACGGAGAGCACTTTGAGAACTCTCCTAACAGAAGCGGTAGTAAGAGAAGATTACGAGCTGATACGCAAGGACGCGAGGTATACGAATCTCTTCCCACCAGCTAAGTGGGACGTGATCATCCGCATTCTCGGGCCACCCTCGGCCCAGGCTGCTTCAACCTCGTCATCCAGCGTGCACGGCAAGAACCACGGGCAGAGATACAAGAGGTCCAAGTCGTCCGAATGGGACAACAGATCTCGAAGGTCCTCTCTGCCGACTCTTTACGAGTACGAGAGCGACGGTGGCAGCTCGCATCGTAGCTTGGGCAATCAGAGTCATCGTCTACAGACGTCGCAATCAGCGACGACGATGGCAGCCGGGCCAGGGCGTCTACGTCGATTGGGTAGTTCCAGTCACAGAGGCGTCGGTGGTGGTAGCGAAGCCGATCTGAGGTCGATGTCCGAGATGACCGTCAGAGACTTCGCCAGAGTGGACAGGGACGACCTGACGAGTCTGAGCTCCTTCGAAGGCGCGGACTCTCTCGTAAGATCTCTAAGTCAACCGAGCTTGGCCAGATCCGGCTCAGAATTCACGGAGCACTGGGGTATGCCTTCCGCCATCTTGGATCTTCCACCTTGGGCCACCGAAGGAGAGGATGGCCCGAGTTCCGTGGAAACGACGCCGAGAGCGGTGAGGAGAGGCGATCGGATCGAGGTCCTCGCGTCTTTCGACGAGCGTAGAAGAAACGGCTTGCATGGTTCCACCGCGGCGAGGTCGTCCAGTCGATTCGTCGAGAGAGAGATCAGCAGCGTTCGCATGACCGAGAGTCAGAGGGCATCCAATTGGTTCCACGACGACTCCGAGCCCGAGATGCAGATATGAGCTGGGGCTTGTCCTCTCGTCGGAAGTCTTCCTTCATCTTGATCGTCCCCGTCAGCCGGTCTCTTCGCTCTTTAGGAAAATGAAGCTCGATCGCGAGAGGAACCGGTCTCTCCCGATCGTCACGAGATACGGCGATAATACCAGCCATCTTTTAACTCGTCTGTCTTCTACTCGGCTGTCTTTCCCGGATTCTCGGACTCCCAGCCTTCCTTTGCTATCCTTCTTCCTTGTTCAAGAAGCCGTACTACTTTCACGATTTTTCTCTACAATCTTCTCTCGCTTATTATTCTCTGTCCCCATTTGTCTTCTCGTGAACGATCGGCGCCGGCTCACTTAACTCTCTGCACGTAAAGTTCGCGTGAAGTTTAAACGAGCGTGCGAGATCGAGCCAGGTCGAGGACGGACACACTCGCAAATTCTCTCACTGCCGCCCCTTCGTAGCCTCGCACTCGAGGATCGCCCTTTTGCCTCCTCGCGGAGCTTCCAAAGGAATCTCCTGCTAATTTCGAATTTCTAATTCACCGCGATACACGAGCAGTCCCTTCCCTGCCGTGAAGCCGTGAATCGCGGTGACGCTGCGTTCGACCGCCGTTCTCTTCACTCGCCACTCGAAACTTCTCTCTTTGCGCGTATAAGGGTCGACGAAATAGGGTTTAGCTAGCCAGTGTGTACCACGTCGACTGTAACTAACGAGTGGGACTGCAGAGTCCGGCAAAGTGTCGTCGAATTCTCCTCGTCGTCGCCGACGAAAAATCGAAGAGCGATACTTCGATAGGTTCGCACGGTCTCTTTTACCCTAGAAAGAGAGAGAGAGAGAGAGAGAGAGAGCGCCTGACATTGAAAACTAATGAAGCAGAATCGGTACTCACGCGAAGGAAAAGTTCACTTATCGATCCATCGACCGGCTCGGTTTGTCTTCTTAGAATTCCTTTGATAATAATAATCTACGGATCGGAACGCGGACAGATATGTACGAAGCTGCCTAAAATCCTACTTTAGCGATATCCCATAAAAAAAGAAAAACAATTCATTAATATAATTTCTTACATTTTTGTCCTTTCTAACGAAATAATAGATCTCCGTGTTTCCACGGAGGATGGTTCGAATTCGACAGAGGATTTTTAACCGCGAAGAAATCGTGAAAGGTCTTACGTGTTTCGTATGGATCTTCTCGAGGTACGCTCTCTCCGTGTACTATATATAAACACTTATCTCATCGGTGTAAGAGTACCCCCGCGGCAACGAATCTTTCAGGACAGTTTCCTAGACACTTTGGAACACACGCTTGCACTATCCCGATACCTGTCAAACTTCCGTCCTCCTCCCAAAAATTCTTTTAAGCGTACCGAGGTAAGAGATCTCGAGGAGATGCGTCTGGACCGCACGAGGATGCTGCGAGATCTCTTTTTGGGAATGAGAAAAGGCGATATCGATTTCGATCGTCGTTCGTGACGAACGATAAAGAAATTGCAATCGAATTCGAACCGTCCTGAGCACTGTAAATACTCACGTCACCTTTCCTTGTACAGCAACTTAGAAAAGATGAGAAACGTCAGAGTGGTCTTATGGAAAGTAGGATTTTATGCGACTGCGAGAATACACCGGTCTGACATCGACGATACGGCTGCGATAATAATCTACTTAAGTAGGTAATGAAACATACGGTGCTGGGTTATACGCTTCGTAACGATAGCTAGGTTTTTCCTTTTGTTCTCTTGCAAGGAACGTACTTAACCCCTCTGAAAATTAATCTACTCATTTCGTATATCGGCACGATATACATACATGCGTGTAGGTAGGCTGCATCGACAATTAAAAGTACTCATTTATATACATACGTATTGGAACGTATGGAACGCGTGGCGATTTGTCGAGCGTCGAGACGAATCGCCGAACGAACGGGCCATAACCGTGAATACAAAAGAGAGAGAATCTTTTGTTTAAATTCTTTCTTTCGACGAGAAGAAAAATAATCGACTCTCCGTCGCGAGGTTACTATGTATTCGAGACGATAAAATCGCTCTCTTTTCGCGTCCTTCGTTAACGATCGAACGTATTCTTTCGACTCGCATAGAAATCCCTGTTTTTAGTAGAGAAAGCTTTAACAAAGTGGCCTTTTTAAGAGACGAGGTCGGTAATGCGAAGCGTTAGCGAGTTTTATAGAAAAATACTCTTTTGAGAGAGAAAGAAGAAAAAGAGAAAGAGAGAGAGAGAGAGAGAGAGAGAGAGGGAGAAAAAAAAGAGAACGTGAAAAGTGAAATTGAAAGAGGCACGATGTCGTCGGTGACGTTATTGATGAGCCGAGTTAGCTGATTTTAGACATCGATCTCTTAGGAAAATCGCGCGATAAGAAGCTGGTCTCTTGCCGAAAAGTTTTGGTCCGCTCGATAGTTGGAGTTAAACAGGTGCTACCGCGGTGTATATATCGAAGAAAAAAAGATAAAAAGTGTGAGAAAAAGGAAAAAAGAAATTTAGTGGATCGATCGTGAATGAATAGAAAGGGAAAAAGGAGAATGAAAGAAGAAAAGGAAAAAAGCGCGTCTCGTCGTCCCCGTAAGTATCTTCGAAAGGATTGCCGTTCTTGTGAAAAGCGATCAGGTAATTACATTCCCGGTGAACCGACGACGACGACGACGACGACGAGGACGACGACGATGACGCAAATTTCCGGATGCCTTCGTATCGATGTAAATTAATCGTAATGCGAGAATTTCCTCGCGATTCTCCCGTGTCTTCCGTTTGTCGTCATTCGCATAGACTCTCCGTTAATAAAACTACTCGCCCGATGTATCGACATTTTTATTGCCGAATAAACTTTAACGATGCTTTTACTACCCCTCCCCCGTTTTTATTACTCGCTCATCCCTTACAGAGTCCACGCATCATCGCAGGCGTTTATCGAAGGTACCGCAGGTGAAGTGTAGATATTCAATTTCCACCGCATTCATTTCCACGCTGAAACGAAGATATCTTAAAAATCGAGAATTCGATTCCCATCGAGAGCTCGATACCTCGAAGACGCGTACGCCGACGAACGATTAATTTAATGAATACATAAGAAGTCGGAGGAATCGCCTCGGAAGTTGAAAAGAAAAAAGTTGAAAAGAAAAAAAGAAAAAAGAAATTACGCGTCCGGCAACGCGCGAAGAGTTAATTTAATTAAGAGGAAATGCATTTCGAAGCGAAAACGCCGAGGAAAAAGCGAGTTTAGTATCGCCGCTCGAAACTTCCCTGTAATTGGTTCGCCAAGACTTCACATCGATCTTCGTATAAGAGAAAGAGGATAGGAGGAGAGAAGGAGGTGGCGGAGGATGAAAGGAAGGGGTTGAGGGAGATGTGCAAAGAAGGGGACATGACAAGACGATGAGATGTATGTCCTTGTTTTTCGAAAAACAAGTCTCTCGCGAAAGACCGTTTCGTTTCGTTCGAGCACGCTCGACGGCGGATCGACGCATGCGTTTTTCCGACGGCGCTTTACCCTTCGAGGAATTATCTTGGCCGTGAATCGGCCAGTCTTCGACGAACAACCTGAGTTCGACCGTGACATCTGTAGATTCTCCTCTCGCGAGTGATCCTCGTGACTAACGTGATCCAGCATCTCGACGGCCGCGTCGACGGTTTCGAAGAATTTTTTCGCAGGACTCTCGATACGTGCACGAGGATAAAAAAAATATTGGAAAGGAATCTGGGTATAAAAAAGACGATAAAAAAATTTATATAACGCGAGTTATAAAGATTTTTTTCTTAATTTTTTTTATTCGTATCGATCGTTTTTTTATTCCCGCTGCACTCGAGTACTTTTATTCTGTCTATACGTTCGACTACGTACCATTGCTTTTCTTTTCTTCTTCTTTTTCTCAGCATCCCCTCGACGTTAGTAGTGGAAGCTATCGAGACGTCTATCGAACGAAATTCTTCGGAGGAAAAGCGTTCGAAGGTTATCCTTAACGATTCGAGATCGACGCATGGAATTGGAAGGAATTAGGAGAAGCGTGACCGAGTTTTCAGGAGCGAACGCGGAATTCCTTCGAAATCTCGAAGATCGGAAACGTGCTCGCCTCGTGTCGCACGTCGAAAATTGAAGCGGCGAACGAATAAAGTGCTCGCACGATCATAGACGTTGTCTTCTCGGGAGAACGATTTAAGACGAGATATCGGGGACAAAAATTCTTTTTCTCTTTCCGGATCTCTATTTTTTTTTAAATGTCAAGTAAGCGAGCGAAACGAATATGAGAGAAGACAAATCGCAGGGTGGTCGAGTCACGATACCATAAATACAGGTGGTCGTGCCTATTCAAGTTCTTGGCTCATTGCCACGATGTTTGCTCATTCTACAGTTCTCTCGACGTACTCGTACGACGATTTGAAAATTGGGACATTAGAAACGCGCGAGGTTTCGGGAGGCGATGAATAAAACTCATATTTGCCCTGCGCCCGTTAAACCGTCCGGATGAATTTTGCCCGAGTTACGGAATGATCTCAAGGTCGACTCGGTACCGTTTGGTTCCAGCAGCTCGATGCGGGTAATCTCGAGGATCGAGAGGAAAGAGAGAAAATTCCGTCGCGTTCGAGCGCCGTAAAAAGATTTCTGTTTAATCGAGCGTCGAAAACGAGCGGAGCGTGCGTGCGTCTACTTGGCGGCTCGATAATCGAGCAGAGAAAGAGAGAGATAGAGAGATAGATAGATAGATAGATACATAGATAGATGATAGGTGGATAGAGAAGGCGCATATCGTGCCACTTTTCCCGACGATAAGCTCCACCCTTCGAGCGATCATCGGATCGTCTCAACGAAGGATTCTCGGGAGAACGATATCAAGCGATTAGAGACACGAAGATAGGATCTTGAACGAAAGGATCTAAGGATCTAGGAAGTAACGGGTGCTCTGGGAAAAAGAAAAGAAGAGAAAGGGTTACGATACGAAAGTGAGAAAAAGAAATAGAGAGATAGAGATAGACACACGTATACACACACACACACACACAGAAGGAGAGAGAGAGGGTGGGATGAAAGAAGAGAACAGAAGGGATGATGAGAGTGGTGGGAAAACGGGAGAGTGGGGATCGGAAGGAAGGATGCTCGGAGCCAGTTATGGTGGCGAACGAAGCCGGATGGTGGTGGGGTCGGAAGGTGGTGGCGCAGTCATTTATGGTCGCACCGTGTAACCTTGCACACCTGCGATCGGATGTCGGAAGGTGTAACAGAAGGACGTGGACGAGATCGCGAAGCCGCTGGACGCGTTAAGATTTAAACGGGATTTCAAGGGCGAATCTCCACGCGTTTATCTTCGAGAAGAAAAAGAAAAGATACGTCTTGGGATTCTTCTTTGAACGAGAAATAACATTCGATGATATACATCGAGAAACGTCATTTATCTCCAAGAGCAGAAGACGATGAGAGAGGATCCAGGATGAATAAAAACAAGGAAGTGGGATTTGGATAAAACAGAAAGGACCAAGATCGTCGATCGATCGACCACCGAGAAATTAAAGATCAAGAGGATTCGTCGTTCAATTTATCCGAAGCATGTGAAAAGCGTGGACCACGAGAAAGATGACTTCGTTGAGAAGGACGACGAACCAGTCGACCAGAGAGGGGGCCACTTCGAGGCGGCACGCGCTCTCAGGGGTCAGCACCAAGAGCGTGAGGAATCTTCTTCACGGTGGTACCGCGCCGGGTTCACCCCTTCGCTTGAGATCCAAGTACGAGCTGAGGAGCATCAGTTTCGAGGGTAGCAAAGTCTTGCCATGGACCACCAGGTGGGTTCGCGTTATCACGCATCCTCCCATTCCATGCACTCGTTTTTTATCTTCCTTATCACACGACTATCATCATCTACATCTTCCGTTCATTTGATAGAAAAAAAAAGAAAAGAAAAGTTCCTAACAGAGTATACGTGGAAGAATCGATGTAAACAAATACTACTACAATGTTACTCGTGTGTATGTAAAGTAGTACGATGTACGTACAGGCGTAAGACGTAAAAAGTCTTCTTAATTCCAAGAACTGAAAGTCTCAAGGGACATAAGTCGTAAGCAGTCGTAAGCCGATCGAGCGTGTGCAAGCGTCAAGAAGTCTCGACTCTTGTAATTGGCTTAACGAATCGCCACCAGAAGCGACAGCGTTAATTAGTTTAAAGCACAAGCGTGGGTTCGAAATATGCGCTGCGCATAGTGCACCCCGTGCGGAAGGAAAAGAAAAAAGAAAAGGAGGCGGAAATTGCACGCTATTAAGTAGGCTGCTCGATGGCATCGTCGTACTTTTGTATTTGCGAGGGAGCGACAGTGAGGGAGAAAAAGCTCGCGGATATCGAAGGAACGTGTATACTTGTGCGTGTGTATGATCGCAAAAAGTGCATACGCGCGAGCGTCATCGGCCTCGACGTACGCGTCGGGTTCGTCTGGCTCTTCCTCCTCCCACGGGCATTGCCTTTATTGTTTATACCTACGTTATTTATTGCACCTTGCCTACGGTAAAAAGGGGCAGGGGTAATGACGAGAGTCTTTGTTAAAAGAGGGAAACTCGAAGTCGGAGCGACGTACTTTGTTAAAAGAGAGAGAGAGAGAGAGAGAGAGAGAGAGAGAGATGGAGATAGAGTAGTATTTTTATCTTAACAAACGTGAAATATATATTTTGATATACACATATCTCTGGAAAAGCCGTCGGCGTATTGTTTTCCCCTATCGTACGCGTACGTAGGATACGTACGAAAGTTTAGTGCTCGTGCCGAAGCATCGAACAGAAACCGCGGCTCAGATATTTTCGGTCTATCGAATACCGGTTGCAGGCAAACAGACACGTGTCAGATATGACGAGTACGCGGCCCGTAACGATATTCTCGGTACGATAAAGCAACATTCACTGCAGAATTTATCCCACGGGATACACCCTATTATTATTACGAGAGATACTATATCTCTATCGAGGGAGAGAGCACAAGGATGAGTTTGCAAATAATAGGAGAGGCGAGATCGTGGGATGAGATCCGATCCTGTCGATGGAAGGTCGATGGGAAATTACGTTGCCGGCACATTTCCTTTAACTAAAATAGAAACGTTGCAATCGCGACTGGGAAACCAAGTACGTTCGCGCTATCATTAATGCTACCATACTGACGCGAGCTCTTATCGTCGCTCGATGATTCATAGATCGTTCCCATTCTATTTTCGACGATGATCGTCGCTCGAGATACGCTGTATAGATATTTTTTTGCCATTTTTCTTACCGCAGCATACGAGACGGGCGATAATTTGCAAAATATCTGTTCCTTCGCTGTTTTATCGGTCGGTACAGCGGCGGAATCTCACGCGAGAGTTTCGACGAGTGTAATGAAATTAACCCGAGAGGAGGAAAGATACACCTTCTCTGTAGTAGGTACCGCGAATCACCCCATTATCGGACGCGCGAGCACGAGCATCGCTCGATGATAAGGGGAGAAAAAGAGAGGGTTGGAACGACAACAGCTTCGTCTGCGCTGTCAAGTGACCCCCGAGCGCGCACGATATCGGATTTTAGTGCTTCGCTCTTTATAATTAACCTTTTTGCTATCGGACTGCCTCGAGTCTCGGCTGACGCTCTTTTGTGCGCCGTGGATCGATCTCGATCACGCTCGACCGAGTGGAAGTCGACCGCGGCATCTGGAATATACACTCTCTCTTCGTCTCTCTTCCTCTTTCTCGCTTGGTGAGACCACGATACGAGAAACAGGGAGGATAGTGAGGACAAGGGTGTTGTTCGCCGAGCTAGAGCGAGAGAGAGAGAGAAAGAGAGAGAGAGAGAAAGTGCGAAAAGAAGAGAAAGATAAAGAGAAAGAGAGATAGGTGTCGGCTAGCGAGGTTACCCTCGTATTATGGCCATGAGATTGCGAGAGAGCGAGAGAGAACTCGAGCGTTTCCGATGACTTTGTCCCGCGAATAGTATATTCTGAATTGCGTCATCGTGATGGCCCGCATTCGAAAGCACCTACCCTATATAGGTATATTGATTTTGTGGATGCATAACGATACCTGTAGCTTCCAAGGTAGCCGCCGGGTGCTACTGAAAACTCGACCAAAATCCATCACCGGGCAAACCGTTGAATCTACCAGCAACATCATCGGCTGTCCCAATGGTACCCTCCGGTGACATGCCACTATTTTATACTCGGGACAGTTCGCCGATGAGCGTGATTACACCCTCTTTGTATTTTTAACATCGATATTCCATGTACAGGGATGATTTTCTTTTCGTTACTTATTACTGGCGTCGGGTCAAAAGTTAGAAGTTTTCATTGAATGGTAAGATCAATAATAACTTCATTGTAACCGTGGCAAACCGTTGACGTCAAACTCGACGCGCGCTTTTATTCGATTATGCGAACAATGGATACGCGTAATCCACTCGACGTGGAATTAACTTGGAGAACTTTGTTCGTTGAGTTGATCAGTATTAAGGGGTGAAAAGTATCGACAAGAGACATCGACGAGTTCGCTCCTTCATAGTTTTCCGTATATATTTATGCAAACGATGTAACGCGTTGATTAACTAATAAACTTCGTTATCGCAGTCACGCGGACGAACGATATTACATTTAAAAAAAAAATACTATAGAATTCTAGACCATGCGAATGTATAATTATTATACACTCTGGAATCCTCGTAAAGCATTAATTAAAATAAATTGGCGGTAGATTCTCGATGATCGACGTTAATTAACCCGAAGCCGTGACCCTGACGAGGGAATTTTAAAATGCTCGATAAAGTCACTTTCTGCCCGTTGTCGGTAAAAAGGATAACGCGGCAGCTATCGATGTTACAGAGACTCGTGAGGACCGATTTAGCTTATATCCGGTCTCCGATCGATTCTGGGAAACAACGACGAACGAAATAAAATCTTTCCATCCGACACGGAGATTCTACGTCGGTAGGTTGCTTTATCGGGAGTCGATAAACGGCAGCGCGTGGTGCATCGGTGGAATCGATTAAAAAACCGAGAGAAACCAGAAGCGGAAGCGTCGGTACGTCCTTGCGATATATTGTAGATCGAATAGACGGTGTCGTGTATTAAAGATGCATAATTTAATAATTGGAAAACGATCGATCTTTAGATATAGCGATCATTCGCTGAAAATAAATAACACCGATCGAGGAATCATTGTTGTAAATCTATGCTATCAAGGAGCATTAAAAGTTTTAAAGAAAAAGCAATTGCGATGAAACAAACAAACCAATTAATTAATTATTTATTATCGTCGACAAGCAGAACGGAAGTTGAGCCAAGTGTCTCTTTGAATCAAAAGTAAACGACTTCCCCGAAAATTCGGAAACCGTCGTAGAACTCATAAAAAGAAGATAGAAAATGAATAAAGGTAGTAAATAGAGAGAGGTCTCTGATCCCCGCGGCTCGAGTCCTCGGCGCCAACGAAAATGCGGGTCACCGTCCGCCGGTGTATAAAGTCCGACGCCTGCGTGTCGCGGCGGAGGGCGCGTCGATATGCTTTTTGGGAGTACACTTCTGCTGGAAGAAAAAGAAAAGGAAGAGGGATATCCTTTTGGAAGCTTTCGGAAAGTGGAAGTGGAGGAGAGCGTTTTTGGTCAGACTGCGTCGTAAAGAAGTGCGAGGAGGACAGTGGGGTAGTCGGTCGCGTGTAAAACGCGAGTGGCGAACGTGGAAGGCGGGAGTTTACGCGGCGAGGGTGGGAAGGTGAGAGAAGGGGGAGTAAAAGAGAGATAACAAGAGAGAGAGAGAGAGAGAGAGAGAGAGAATAGGAGTCGGTCGACGATACGGCGCCAGTCGACGAGTCGCCGTCGTGTCACAGCGTACGGATCTTTGCCCTCTCGCGAGTAAACCTCAGTCGCATGCCGAACGCGCTAAAGCTCATCGAGAAAGAGAAAAAAACATATACACACGAACGAGTGCTGCTTATAATCCCGTGCATTTACGCTCTCGTCAACATGGTAGTTGTTAGTTAGCGCGTAGGAAGAGGGTTGGAAGTCGCGACTGACGAGAGCAAAGGTCGACGAGACGGGACTACACTCGGAAGGGGTTGACAGTCGCGCTGGAGACGAGTGAAAGGTCGGTTGCGGTTACGGTGAAAGAGGAGAGGAAGAGAGAGGAGCTGAAAGTCCTGCGAGAGTGTGAGAAAGAGAGAGATACTGCCGTGTCAGGGGTCGTTACTACGCTTTTCTCGGGGTAAGTTTACGTAGGAGGCGATAAAAGTTGTATTGTATAATTTTTTCCATTCTATTTTTAACATCGAACTCTCGCGAGATGCTTGCGGATCTATTCGAGATACGCTTTTATATAACAATTTCGTGAGATGTGTAGATGAAATTTATTTTGTATGTATCGAACGTCTAAGGAAGAAAGAGAGAGAGAGAGAGGGAGAAATGAAGAGAAGAGCAGTTCGTTGATCCTGAATCTCTTATACAATTATTCCTGCTCCTGTCGAGACAGATAGCAGCGTGATATTGAAAGGAGCAGACACGGCTCGCAGGATTAATGAGAGAAACGAGAAGGGTTGCCACTCACGGATACACTCAGACACGTCTCCTTCGAATCGTTCGGATTGCTTTGATGTCACGCGGAGACGAGGGGACGACGCTCGGAGGCTCCTTCTGAATTCTACGATCGCCGAGGATAGAAATGAGAAGTCGATCCACGTTATTTCATCCTCGGTCGAAACTTTTTCCCGGAGCATTCGTTTGAAGCTCGCTCTTCCTCTATCTGTAACATAAAAAGAAACGTTGAGAAGTACTACGACGAGTTCAACGATGGATAGCAAGAGCGACGAGGAATTGGCACCGGATCTGGAGGCCATGAAACGTAGAAACAGATCCAGATCGGTCTGCGTACCTCTACTGTCTTCTTCTCAGCTGAGACATCTTCATCGACGAGCGAGTCATCATGCGTACGTTACCTTACGTATCTTAACGGGGAGCTTATCGAATTGATGCGGGTCTATGAATTAAAGATAACCGATAGTCTTCCGAGTGATTTACGATATTGAAACGGAGTAGGATTAGGTAACCCTACGATCAATTATGCGGTATCAAAGATGTCAATGACACGTCGATTCGTTTACGGCAGCGAGTAAACTCGAAAAGGAAGCGGGAACTCGTCGATATCCTCTCGAACCGATAGAAATCGATTCGCGCGATCTTCCACGTGTACACCCTTTGTATTCGGCTAGGTACACATCGGACCCTTTGCATTCGAACGAGTCGACCTCGACGCGCCTTCTCATTAACCCAGATATTCACGTCGCGAAAAGCGAAGAATATAAGATAGGTGGGTTATCTCCGAGTTGCCGTAGCGGAAGTGGAGGAAGAGAAGAAGGAGGAGAAGGAGGAGGAAGAGTGGGTCGGTCGAGAAATAAGAGCGTAAGAGTTAAGGACTTTTTCCGGCTCTCGTCCTCGTCCTTCTCCCAACTTCTTCTTGAACGCGCCGTTGAGTCCCGTATCATCGCGAGAATCATTCTCGAGATCCACCAAAGTGCTTTGTTCCGTCCTTTTTCTATCTCTTTCTTTCTCCCACCATTTTTTAGATCCACCACGGATGCGATATCGAGGAGGGGTGTCCTGTCGAGACGATGCTATGGAAGCGTCGAGATGGTAAGAGAACGATTTACGTCTACGTGTGTGTGAGTGTGTGTGTTTGAATGTACGCGTTCACATAGGTAAGTATATAGGAAGACGTTCACTCGTGCAAATAGGTCAAATCGTCGTGTTCCAGTTTAGAGAACGACCACTTTCGGATACGAGCGCGGTTCGCGACGATAAACGGCAAATGTAGCGCGAAAGAACCGTAGAGCAACGTGGTAAGAGCCAGGAGCGTCTTCCTGTTTGTCTCCGTTCTACGGAATACGGACTTTTTATCTCTTCTACCTCCGCTGTAAGGATTTCGAAACGCCGCGCATTTTGTGCAGGAGAAGCTCTCCTTCGTTTCTTTTTTATTATCTCCCTTCCGTTTCCGGCGTGTATATTACAACGTGATTTTTTCCTCGCCACTCGGCCTTTATTTTATCTTTATCGAGCATTGTCCTCGTTACGCGATGGGTTTCCTCATATCGCAGGTGAAAGCATTATTTCCGGTGTAACGATCGAGTTAGCCGACCTCGAGCCTTCGCGATTTTCACACGTTTCGGAAGAGCGCCATCTGCTAGATCCGAACTTCCGGTGATCCTTGGACTTAATCGATAGATCACCCAACGATCGAATCGTTCTCCCGATCGACAGTATATTTTTATTTCGCGTCTCCGAACCTTTCGAACTGGAACACCGATCTTTTTTACTTTTCGTAAATTATTCACGTTCGGTCGAGCGAATCGATATAGGGCGAATCGATTCACGGACATTCTCATTTTTCAGTTGCCACAAATCGAGCAGGACGGCTCCGACAATGGCAGAAGATTTCGAGTGGAGAACGGTGATTCTCCGGGTGAAAAAGAGGAGGTGAGGTTGATCGATTTCTTGGACTATTTTTCTCTTTCTCTCTTCCGTCGTTTCTCTCGATTCCGAGGGAACGAAAGCAATACATTTTCCCGTATATTTATGACGCGCCATCGTTGTCTCGTATTGTGCAGATGTTCGGCTCTCCGAATATACCGATACTGGAAAATCCCGAGTACCAAACGCGCTGGTACTTCAAGTACTTTCTGGGAAAGCGTGAGTACGATATCTCGTTTCTTTTATCTCGTCGAGCGTAGATAAAACTCGAAGCGGGCGCGTGAGCGCTCGTGAAAGCTCGGGCACGCTCGTATCGTACGCGCCAAAGTTTATACGGTTAGCGGGTATAAATATTGGCAAAGCGAGATAAAAGCTGACCGAGCTTGTGCCAATAGTGTCGATACGCTCGTTAATGGAAGAACGCGATTACGAGCTGGATCGATAATTAAGATGAATATTCTAGCGTAAAAACTTTGGAGCACGTGTCGCGTACGAGCGTCCTCGTTCCCCCGTTCTACGTGATTAATTAATGATATCGTTATGAATATAATCGTATGATGTCCTCAAGTCGTACTATATTTTTTCATAGTGCATCAAAATTACGTGGCTTCGGATCACGAAAGGAACCCACTCTTTCTCTCCGTGGTGATGAGCGAGGGTGGCGATCAATGCGTATCGCATTACAGAGTTATTTTATGGAGGAGAACGGTAAGCGAAGAAAAATAACATTTATCCCCCTTGTTATATAAAAAGATGATAGGTGCAAAGGGTTACGAAGTTTTTCTCCTTTCTTTTCGAGGGCGCACAAAAAATATCCCTGCCATTCTCGGCGAACAAGACGATGACGATCAGACAAATTCTAAGGTAATTATTTAATTAAAGAAAAAAAGAGAGAAGGTGAAAAAAATCTTGAACGCTTCTTGACTGGAGCTTCGATTTCAATTTTTCCAGCAACTTCTTCGGCCTGGAGAAACTCGACAAAGCGCCGCGCGAAGTTTTGTCCCCCGAGATACAAAAGGTACGCGTAAGTCTTTTTTATTAGAGTAGTACTTTCAAAAGTTAATTCTCCGTTATTTTGCTATTACGACGAAACTCCTCGAAACGGGCATCTGTTTAGGACTTGCTGTTGTTGGAGGAGCAAGAAGGCTCGGTCAACTTTAAGTTCGGTGTTATATACGCGAAAGAGGGTCAGACCACCGACGACGAGATGTTGTCCAACGGTAAGACGAATAAAAATTATACGAGCCATCGGCGATCGGTATATTTTTTAATAGGAAGAGAAACGGACACGATGATCGAAGGAGGGCACGATCGACCCGCGGGTCGCCTTTATTGTTCGCAGAAAGTGGCAGCCCCGGTTTCGAGAAGTTCCTCGATATTCTTGGCGAGAAGATACGACTCAGAGGTTGGGACAAGTACCGTGGAGGCTTGGACGTTAAAGGTACGCTAGAATTGTAAGACTTTGCGAACGATAGAGAAGAGTGATAAAAATAACGTGCTAAAGACTTAATCGTCTCAATTTTATCTATGATCGAGTAAGGGAAAATACATAACAGTTTGAATCTTCTCGTTTTAACACTGAGCGCTAAACATATTTCTATAATTAATAGTGACTCTAGGAGAGACCAAAAGTTAGCATATTCTCTAATATAATCTTTAATATTTTGTCGTTTCATTAACTATTTTTCAATAACTACAACTCTAATATAATTTTTGTAACATTTTTTGCTACTTTACTGAAAACCTGCCTATATTTATACTATATTAAAAGAATACCATAACCCTTTAAATAAATAAATAAAATGAATAACCAACCCTACACGTCACCCATATCTAGGTGACATGGCACTCAAAGTATTAATGGATACTTTAATGCACAAATTTTCGTATAGGCGATATGACTGGACGAGAAAGCGTGTACACGATATATGCCGGCCACGAAGTGATGTACCACGTCAGTACGATGCTTCCATACTCAAAGGACAATCCACAGCAGCTCGAAAGGAAAAGACACATCGGCAATGATATCGTCAACATCATCTACACCGATGATCCCGCAGCCGTGGACACCTTTAATCCTAATTGCATAAGGAGCCAATTCACTCGTGAGTTTTCCAAGTACTTAGATTGCACTGTCCAACAGTGAAAAAATTACTCGATAGCCACTAGGTGATCCTTATAGATTTTGTCACGCTAAAAACGAATCTGCAATCCGTTTGTCTCCATCACCCTCAGGTTTTGAAAAAATCTATTTTGATTAGAATCCTGTGATTAGAATCCGCGCCACACGTCTAGTTTCGACGGAAAATTGAAAAAAGTTCCACAAAAAAGGTGCCCGGAACGTGTCCCGTCTACTTTAATTAATGTTTAAACATATTTGAAAACTGATATTTGTGCAAAAGTGTTTTATACTATTTTATTCGTAAAATTCTACAGAATTCGATGAATAAAATAAAAATTGTCTATCGCTAATATTTACGATGAAAATTGAAATCAAAGTTGAAAAACGACGATTCTTTTCAAAATCGATTTTTTCAAAAACTGAGGGTAATGGAGACAAACGGATTGCAGATTCGTCTTTAGCGCGATAAAATCTATAAGGATTACCTAGTGGCTATCGAGTAATTTTTAAAAAGTTGAAATTTGTTGGACAGTGTTATCCAAAGGACGAAACCGCTCTTGGTTATCGTTTCTGATCCTTCTCTAATTTCTTCCAGACGTGTTTGCCGTGGTATCGGCGTTGGGAGTCCTCAAAGGCTGGCGAGTCGCCATTTATTGCGACGAGACTGTCCCACTGTTCGGTCCGAGTCTTCCATGTCCACCAATCTTCGATGACCCTTATCACCTGCGAGAGTTCCTTCTGGTCAAGCTGATCAACGGCGAGAAGGCAACTTTCAACACACCCACCTTCTCCAGAAAGAGGGAGAGAACGCTGGATGCTCTGTTGCGTGACATGTATCAAGAACACGCGCAAGAAGGCAAAAGCAACGTGAGTTTTCGCATAAATTCGGGTAAAATGAACTAATTCATAAAATGAAATCTCGTTTATCTCACAGAGCATGTTGAATCGTCGCGCACTTTCCGACGTGGTAGAGGCACCTGGTCGAAGACGCGAGGAAACTCGAGCAGTAGAAATGGTCCGTGTTGGTCAGGCCGTTAAATTGGAAGCTATCGTTCGTGGACTAGCACCCACTTCTCTGGCAACGGTCGGTCCACTGAAACCAAGACCGTGGGAACCAAGATGCATTTATCCAGATTTTCCTCACTCTGTGGTTTGCGGTGACGTTTGGGCGGAGAACAGAATGATTTTGGCGACGGAAAATGGCACTTTTGTGATCGAAGGTATATCGGATACTGCGTCAGCTGAAAAATAAAAAATTGTATTATTACTGTTCGGCTTCGACATAACGAAAAATGCAAATTTCGTTTACAGAAGGTCTCTCCCACAGGATGATCTTCGATGAGTCAGTCCAAATAAAACAACTCGACGTGGTAGAGCAACATGGTATTCTTCTCTTTCGTGGGAACGACAAAGGCAAGGAAAGCGTCTACGTTTTTCGCTTGCGAGAATTCGAATACGATTCGGTATTAAACGCGCGGACCCACAGATACCCGGATTTCTTTAATAATCGCGAGGACGAGGAAGAAACAGGAGAGCACGAAGAAGAGCCGGAGGAGAATGGCGAGAACGAGGAAGATTACAGAGACGGTGAGATCGACGAAGAGGATGCCGAAGGGATTTACCGCGAGGATTTCAAATGGAAATCATCGATACACTCTCGAGCGCGAGCTCACCTTCGACCACCAGCGGTTAGAAGTCGAGCGCATATAAAGGATAGGAAATTAGCTCGTACTCGTGGCTGCCATCTCTACAGCATCACCAGGCCGGGCGGCTCGCACTTACGAATGGTATTTTTTAATCTTTCAACAGAAACATACGTCTACCGTGGTTAAAAATATTAAAAATAGTAAAAATAGTAAAAATAGTAAAAATGTAGGTCGTATCGATAAACTCTGCAACCACTGTACACGTACCTACCACGTATACAAATATTTTGTAAGTATATCTAATTGTCAGAAGCTTGCTCGTAGTGCATAGCCGTCGGTAGACGTCTGACCATCCTCCAATGGAAACACAACGCAGCCTGGACGGCTTGGTGCTCCTCCGCGGACACCGAAACGGTCGAAGGTTTCTTGCTCCTGAAGGAATTCACGGTGAACGAGAGTCCCACCCTTATCACGATGATAGAAAGCACAGAGATTGGAAACGAGTGGATGCTGTGCTGCGGCGCGCGGCATCATTACGAGCTTATCACGGCATCCGGAAGCTCGCGAATCGTTCACATCGAAGCAACGAAACCGCATGTCGTTGCAGCGATTGATCTACGCGAGGACGAGGAGCCTGAACTTTTGCTCTGTTATAACAGTGAGTTCGATCCTCTTTAACCCTTTCCTGACCGCGCGGCTGCCGTTCCACACGACTTCAGTTCAGGGATAAATGATTTTCAGAACTTCGAGTTCTGTAAAACAGAATATTATTTTATTTGTTTTCAATCGGAATATTATCTTAAATATTCTTTTTAATGGCAGTGTTTATATTTAAAACACTTTTGCATTGTTAATAAATTTGAAATTTAATTAAACCTTAAATTAACGTGAATATAGCACAATATTTAACCCTTTGTGATCATATGTATGTCAGTTCTGAGTCATCGATGTAAAATTACATCGAGCGACTTTAGTCGCCCGTATTATCCGAGGAATATTTTGTGGCGAACGACTAGTCGTCCGTGTTAAGGAAAGGGTTAATTCTAATTATATCGATTGAACAAGTGCTACGTTCTTCACAGATATGTGCCACTTTCAAAAAGTCTCGGAAGAGAGCACCGCGCCCACAGACTTTGATTTCAAGTGGAATTCAGTGCCAATCGCGATAGGTAGGAATTATAATACTCCGTATTATTCGATGCAATCAAAAGCTTCGGTCTTAACCAACATTGACTTTTTCTTTTTAGCTTGCGCTTTCCCTTACGTGATAGCTTTCACCGCTGATACGATGGAGATTCGTCTGATAATAAACGGGAACCTTGTACATACGATCGCCATGCCAAATCTCAGTCTGATCACCTCGAAGCGGGATATATTTTTCGCAACGACAGCACCGGAATTTCTTTCCGGAAGATGCGAACGAATTCGACTGGATTCGAAGCCAGTCGAGAAGGACGACCCGACGAGCAGTCCACCGCCAACGACGCAATCTTCCTCCTCCTCTCGATCGAATTCTCAAAGTAGGTTATCTCCCGTCGTAATAAAAATTCCTCGTAACTTTAACATCGCGAACTATGCTCACGGCATGCCGAACCACGTTTGTTGCAGACAATCACAGCGACTGGAAGCCAATAAGGATCTACCGCATACCGTTGCAAACGCTCTCGCGAAATATGACGTCGAATTGTAGCCAAAGAAGATGTCCCAGTCCAGTGGAGCCAGAAATCGTTTCTGCCCCGTTGACGGGAGGAGAAGATAGAAACTTTTTAAGCGTAGAATCTCAAAGAGTTTTGAGCAGGTCATGTAACAGTAGTCCGACGCCACCGAGTGCCGTGGAAGATTTGATTCCTACCGTGTGTAGAAAGTAGATAAGAAAAGGACAAGTGGAGTGGAAGAAGATACGCTAACTTCCTCGTAAACTAATTCGTTATTACGTTGCCATTTTTTATTGGACTCGTACCCGAAGGTGCGATGGATAGTAGGTACCTGACGCTCGTGCCTCCGCAGAATTAAGATTTAACAAGCAAACGCGCGATTCTGTCGTTGTTACGCTTCGCGGCATCGAGATATAGAGTATGTGTTCGATCGATCGTTTCGAAGTCGATAAAAATCCTTGTTATATTATCTCCATAGTTTCTCCGTTATTCAAATTTCCCTTCGCGAAATTCGACGTTCGATTTATTATCGAGATTTTTCGACACCATCTAGCGGTGAAACGTCTAACCTACTTTCCAAATTGCCCCCCGACGATAGGCAACCCTTCATACACAGTACGGTACGAACTTCCGTATTGCCAGGTTACAGGCTCTCGATCTATCGTACGATCATAATCAAAGGATTTTTTGTTAGGAACGATCTACCTAACACGTACTTGGTCTCTTTTTCTTGCCTCCTCGATACATATTCTATATATAGATAGATTTACCGCATGAGACATGCTCGCTATAATTTAGGGGTGAGCAAACGCCGAGAGCAAAATTATACGACACACGGGAAGGAACGATCGTTTTGTCATATTTTTAACAGCCTGATTCGTTGACGCTCGTATTAAGAAACGATCGCGATCTCCGCCTCGATAATAGACGAAAATGGATATCGCGTGCAGAAGACTTCTTCTTTTATTTTTATCATAGTCATTTCGATCGAACCGATAACGCCGTATTACTGTACATAGATAGCGTGTGCCAGGACGACGGCATACTATCGAATACGATCTTTACATTTTCTTTTTTTATTCCTTACTTTAATCGAGCACGATGGCAGCTTCGTTTACGATCCATCGTTGCGAGAGGTAGATGAGAACGAGACGGACACGAGGTGTACGGTCATGATTATCGATTATTCGCGGTATAACCAGCCTGTTCCGAGGGCTGTGACGCATTCGCGATCGAATTTCACCGATCGCACGAGTCGCGCTTCACGCGCGAGTACTGCAGACGACATAATTCTGCGTGTACTCTTCCTTCGCTTGTGGAAGGAAGGACAGGAAGAATGAAACGTGTATATATGCGAAACCATGAAATAAAGTGTACCTTATCGTTGCAACGTTTGCACCAAGAACCGATACTCGACGGAATGTTTCCATTGTCCCGTCGCGCGTCGTCCTTCGCGTGAAAGAACGAAATGGAAAGCGAAGGAAAACCTGCTCCGCGGATAACGGCGAGAGAATTCTTCACGCCCACCTTCGTTAAGCGCACGCCGCTACCAGACGTTAAAGAAAATCCTATGAATGGCAATTACTGTCAAGCGGAGTCAGAGCAAAGTGCTTGGCGACCCCGGTCAGTCTCGATCGTTGAACCGCAATGATTTACCTTTACCCGAGTCTCGCGTTCGACACGAGCTTGCCGCGATCGGTAGCAGTGTCGTGTAACGCGAACTACAAACCTACGATACCTATATTCTTCTTTCATTTATTACGCTCGTACGTGGCTCTCGGATTAACGCATTAACCCATTGCCGCACACTTTTTATTTCGAAGTGGCGCTCAGAAACACACTTTTTTTTTCAATTGTTTATGTCTACCAGATGAGATTGAGTGTAACTTGTATATTTGGAAGTGAAA
>JAIFRP010000026.1:1347300-1359058 GCA_032403825.1 Odynerus spinipes
AACGCGGTTTCCATATAACACAGCACGAATTAATCACGTTATAAAAGAGTTAACTGTAAAATTTACTATCAGACGTTTTATATCGGATCTTACACTTCTAGCACTCTTTATTACATTCTCGTAAATAATAATAAACAGTACATATAAACGATGCAAATGCAATTTGCAAAATTGAGTAAGGATCACTGGTGACTCTCGTAGCATTCAACGTGTTAAAGATCGCTAATTAAATTCTTTTCAAATAAATTCCAAAGTACAATAAGTGTACATATAAAAATTATTATAATTTAAGTGTGCCGCGTAGGTTTAACTATAGGTCAAGTTTACCGTGAGATAAAAAAGGTCGAAAAACACTGGCCACTATATACAATATACATATAAGATACTTTGCACACGTATCTACTATAGAAACAAACTATTCTATACATTCGTATGTGTACGCGTAAAAGCGAACGGCCGAAGACAAACGCAGAAAGCTCATCTCGAGGACGAGAGAGTTTCGTCGTTCGAAGGGAGCACCGAACCGAAGCGAGATCGGCATCGTTTCGCCTTGGATGCTCCACCTACGCGATACGGGACCACCGACCACAGTTGTACGTACTCTAGGATGACGCGTTCTCGTTTCTTCCTTCGAGGCTTCGTCGTCGCCGTCTCGAACGTGCGCGCTCATTGGCCCGAAACCGAGTCCTCTAACGACGACGACGACGGTGACGACTTTCACGGAATCCGCGAGAAACTAAGTTTCTAACCGTTTATCGTAGACACGCGATTAAGATACGATACGATACGGTACTCGAACACATCCGAGTGCAAAGGGTTATACAGTCAACCCTCTTATAAAACGATACTCCGAAAACACAGTGCAAAATTTCCAACTATCCTTCTTTAATAGGATATTTTTATCAAACGATTTCCATATAGCACTGATTCATAATTTGTGCAGCTCTTACATACCACGAACATGTCAAATAGATGCACTACACTATTTTCAAACGCAAGTAACTAAATAAAATACGGTTTTGATACAGATCGGAGCACATCTCACTAGTTTGCATTCGTTCGAAGTTTTGCTTGACACGTTCGCGGACGGCTATTGCATATGCAGTATTTTCGCTTTGCTCTGATGGGTCACCATTAAATATGCAGTAGATTTCCTTTTCTTTCATTTTCATAGTCAACACGATAGAAAAATTTCTAAGTAGAATGCTTTGTTTTATCTTAACGATAAATTCTTATATGGTGCATGTAGATTAATTTTAAAGAAGAAGCTCTCGTCTGATTTCATCTAACAAACATTGCAATTAAATTTATCGAGAGTACGCAAATTCAGACCGCCCGCGAACGCGGAAACACCGTTTTGATTCGGAACGAGATTTCGAGACACAATATCGATATAGTACAAAACGAATTAACCGTGTTATAGGATTAAATGTAATATATAATCGTGCATAGGTAAGAACATAGAGCGAATAGAACGCAGATGTTTTTTGAGATCGACAAAGTTCAGAATGGACCACCTTTCGCGATCCGGTTTCTATTGTGCAAGAGTCGATACATTAACGTCCAAGCAATTCGGCCGGTATACTTTTCCCTGGCGGGCTTACTCCGAGTCAGACATCGAAGGGATTAATATATCGAAAGTAACGCGCCTCCTTCGCGTTTTATCTCTCCTCCTATATACGTATAAACATACGTAGGCACGTATAGACAATACGGAAGGCCGAGCGGCGAGGTTCTGGCGCCCCTCCTGGATTCTTTCGAAGGAGGATCGATAGCATTAATCTCGCTTGGCTGCTCGCGATTAGAAGCGCGACGATTCGACACGCGAGTATAAAAAGTCAAAAGGAGCGACCGTTCTCGCGTGACGTAACGTAAGCGAGCGAGCGAGCGAGTGAGCGAGCGATCGCTCGATTTCAAGTAGGTCGTAAACGATCGTAAAAGGCTCTGCGTGTCTCGTTATTACATCCTCGATCGCTAATCTTCTGGTATCCTGAGAAACGTGCATCCTTGACGTTGCATATCTCCCCGTCAGGGACGGAACGGTTGTCTCGTTGTGGGAACGTCGCCTCGCGTTAGAGATCGCACGATCTCCGAAGTCCAAAGACGTTGCTCTTATCGGAGGATCATCGAATGCGCGTAAAGCGTCGACCCTTTAACGACTAATTTAACGAGACGGGCTTACGGATGTGTACGTGTGTATTTCCACGTGTGTACGGGAATACGTACGCGTGCGTGTCGAGTACGGAGCGCGTAAGTGCATAATACGTACGCATAGGCGCGCACGCGTGCATCGTTACATTGCGAAAATCGTACGGACGTGTCCTCGTCATTGGTGTCAAGACGAAGAGGAGGAGGAGGAGAAGGAGGTGGTGGCGGTGGCGGTGGTGGTGGTGGTGGAGGAGGCGACGAGTCTGTCTGTCCGTCTGTCTGTCCGTTCTCGCGAGCGTAGCGCACACTCGACGGTAATCGCAACGCGAGATTGCGCAAGGCTCCTTCAGCTCGATCTTATCGTTCCTCCTCCTCCTCCTCTTCCTCCCGTGTGTGTCTCTCTTTTACTACGCGTATGCACGTACATGCAGGAGCGCTCGCGCGCAGTCCCGCACACTTCGCTCGACGCATACCTTCTTGTAACGCGTTCGTGTCCTGCCGGCGGCCCATGTGTAATCAACTCGCACACCGCGCTCTCTGCCCGCGTCCACTTTGTGTATGCCTCTCCTCCCCCTCCTTCTCCTCCTCCTCCTCTTCCTCTTCTTGGCACACGGAGAGGAATACGGTGCGAGAGGTGAGCGGGAGAGAGAGAGAGAGAGAGAGAGAGAGAGAGAGGGCCACGCAACTCGGAGCTCAAGTCCACACACAAGCTGGAAGCTCCCTCGATCCTTGAGACGCGGATAGGCCTAGCGCGACTTATGAATATTGATGAACCTTTCTCGACGCACCGGCTCCTCGACCGCACCTCGATCACTCGTTTCTACCGCGGGAATGATCTTCCTCTTCCTCCTCCCCCTTATCCTCTCTCCCTACTCTTTCTCTCGGATATATGCGATCTTGCGACAACGAAACCTCCTCCTCCTCCTTCTCCTCCTCCTCTTCCTCGTTCCTCGATCATCTCGCGAATCGAATTTTTTCCCTTTTTTTATCTTCCCTTGAAAAAATGTCTTCTTCCACCTATGCTAATAAAGAAACGGGAAGGACTCGCAGATCCAGATTCGTAGTAATCGATATTCTAGATCTAGGAAATCGACGAAGAGAGCCACGGATCGGTCTCGTTCGGAGCAGTAGTTACTACGCCACTGCAGTTACGTGCACCGATCGCCGCGTCGCACGGCCTCCCGTTCTCCGTTGCACTCGGTATGGCATTCTTTTGGTAGCGGGGATTCGATAGTAGTTAACCTAACTCGCCGCCGCCAACCGATCCGCTCGGATCGACACGTATGCGCTCGGATGCGTGCGAGCGGCTCGTTCGGCGAGTTCGCGTTCCTCAGAAAATCAAGACCCAGGACCGACTCACGAGCCTTCTCTTTCTCTTTCTTTTATTTTCAAAAAGGACGTGGTGCGAGCCTTTCCTCTGACGTGGACGATCGAAAATGTAAATGATCTCGAAGTAACAGGTACTAACGAGAAGGTGCGTTCCTCGTCTCGATCTTCCAGGTATGACGTGTCGCGCTCGAATCTCGCCCCGACCCGTCCCACCTGATCCTTCCTGATCTCTCTGACGAATCGCTCGGCAATTTCCGGCTGAAAAAGAAAGACGATGGTGTTGGTATGATTCGTGCCGCGATCAACGTCTCAAATTTTATGAACATCGAATTGGTGGGACGAAAAATCGATCGATGAAACGATCGATCGATCGATCGATGGTGAGAGAAAGAGAGTAAGGAGACATCGGAGTTATGCGGGAGTCAAGGCAAGATAACGCGAGCTGCATTTCGAAAAGAAAATGCTCTCGGTACTGGGCTTGCGCTCGGTGGTGAGACGACAGCTGCTCGCAAGCCGTTCACGAATCGAACCGGTTCTCGACGCCGGTCAAAAATGCCCCACGGCTGGTAATAATAATTTTAATCGACACGCAGCTCAGGCCACTGGGTATCCCCGACTAGCGTCTCGTATATATTCGCGAGATATCAAAGATATGCGCGGCTGGCCCCGCTCGACAAGGCCCACTGGCCCGGGTGAAAGGAAAACGCGCGAGCTCGCGCCTACCTTCGATGAAATAGAGAGACGGAGACGGATACGAGAGAAAGACGGGAAGGTAGAAAGAGAGAGAGAGAGAGAGAGAGAGAGAGGAGAGAGAGATTCCATGGAGAACGAAGGCTTCTCGTTGGTACGCAACCACGGGACACAAGGAGTTTCCACGGAATACCACGACGCTTTGCGAGCCTAACGAGCGATGGCAACGTTAACACACTCGTATAAATAATTATTCCTGCTAGGGTCGGCCTTTACTTTTTAACCCTTTGACTGCATATATATCCATATATATGTATATCCATTCATATATATGTAAAGCGTATTTATACACTCTCTAAATTGTTTCTAACTATAACGTATACTATATTTAATTTTCATCAACGATGTCAACTTTTCTTCTCTATATTTAATTACGTTTATATTTACTTTGTTCCGATGCTTGGTTGCGAAACTGAGTAGACATTCGTGTTATTAATTTTTTTTATTTATTTATACTTTATTTTTGTTAGTAAGTATAACGTTTTGTACCAATCAATCACAATGACTGACCTACAAATATCTCGCAGTATGTATTAATAGTTTCCTGCGAAATGGCTGCAGTTAAAGGGTTCAAAAATCATAGGAAGGAAGAGTAGGGTTAGAAAAAAGTAAGGTCTGCATTCACAAAAGAATTATGGCGGTATATAACTCCTATAAAATGTACCGAGTGAATATGAACGAGTTAGGCTGCCTGTTAGCTTTCGTCGACAACGTGACTGACATTCCTCGGTCGCGCCCTTTGTTTTCATACGAGTAACATATCAAAGCGACTCGCCAGAGCCAGTTTGTTCTCTGCTGGCTCAGTTTCGGTAGCTTTGTCTAATCGCGTTGGTATCGAGCACTCGGCATCAGGGAATCGTATTATATCTTATTGTAGTTCTAAACGTTCTATCTCTTTATCATCGAGTTCTTTCCTACGCGCACGGCTATATACGTTCATGAATCGAACGCGTTGGGATTTTTACGGAAGAAAAGTTGTATCGCGATGGAAAACGCAGACGCGAGACGAAGGAAGTAGGTACGAGGCGAGATAAGCGAAAGACGTTTTATACGCGGCGAGAGGCTTCGAGTAAAAGAAAAGAAAGACTCAAAGTTCGAGGTACCGTTTTGTTTCGTTCGCAGCGCAACCGTACGATCGACTTCCGTTCATATCTCGCTGGAGTGAATTGAATCCTTTCTTATTCCTCGCAAATTATCGTAATTTTGCAAAATCGTTGCCTGTAAAAAAAAATGTAAAAGCAATGAACGTTTTCTCTGGATTCCACGAGGTTACTACAGAAGATGGCGAGATACCATTTACGACATCGGTAGGAGATTTTCTTTAAAGGACCGACCGGAAAATGCATCGTGAACAATCATCAGCCGTGATAGGAGACGCCGACGCAAACGGACGTTGTACTTGGCTCCCATTTCCTCGACGACGAGGACGGCGAGAAGAGGTTGCCGGCAGCAACGTAATACAGTTACAGTCTCGTCTCTTGCGTTTCTTTCACGGTCATTCTGGGAGACTCCCGATCGAGGACTCTGCCGCACTCGACCCGCTTAAAATAGAGTCGTCGTATACTCGGTGGGTCGTCGATCTCTCTTCCGTGTCACCTGCCACACCGTTTACCACTCGTCTCAAGCTGCGACTTTGAAGTCTGTTGCATGGCAGTTGCGTGTTAAAAAAAAAAGAAAAAGAAAATCAGACCATCGAGACATCCGTCGATGTTATCCAATCGTTTCGACTCGTTAACGTCTCCATGGCGTTGTACCTGCGATCGCAATAATTCTCTTACGTAAGACCGTCTTGAATTCCTTGACACTTTAGACCACAGTTATGTCATTTTTTGGTTTCCTTGGAAAACTCGATCGCTGTTGTTTCTTCGAGACCGTTTCGTCGAGGCTGTGGTTGTGGAACCACCGGTTCGAGTTCAACGTAAAATGAGATTCCCAAGTTAAAAAAAATACGTTCATCGGCGAGACTTTGTTCTCTCGTTTAGAACTGACCGCTCTACTGTATTTCTTGGCTGAATCATAGCTCTCGAGCCCGGGAGTATACCGATGCACCTTTGTCACCAAAGAAACGAAGGTGACAAAAGAGCCAAGTGACCGAGTTCTCCGTGAGAAGAAGAATGGAAAATCGCAGGTTGTAGGATGGTATATCTATAAGAGTGAGAAAGAAAGAGAGAGAGAGAGAACGAGACAGAGACAGAGACGAAACGGTACTCGAACTAACGGCTCAAAGCCGAATCCACGCTCCCATAGAAGCTCTCGGCAGAAGTTACGCGACTCGGAACGACCAAGAAGAGAAAAGGAGGCATACACGCATGGGCGAGGGAGGGAAGAGCGCGCTGGGCCAGGAACTCAGAGAGCTAAGAGAAGAAAAGAGGAAGGGGACACGCTCGTTGCACCGTCGGTGGTAACGGCGGGTGGTGTGGCATGGCACGATACGGCGTGGCATGGCATGGCATAGTATGGCATGGCGTGGCGTGGCCGCGCGATGCCTGCAAGAGTGGGGAGAGAAGACCTTGAGCCGCGTCACGTGACCCCGAAGGTGCATAAGAGTCGGGTAGGGCGCTTGCAGAGGGCCTTGACCTTACGGACAACGCCGCCACCGCCGCCACCACCATCGCCCCATCACCATCACCATCGTCACCGCCATAGCCGCCACTGTAGCTCGCGACCGGACCATGCAACGCGACTTGGGAGAAGAGCACGATCCTCGACTGTGTATGACTCTTCACAAAAGACTGCAACTTTTCGCGCCATCTCTTTCTTTCTTTCTTTCTTTCTTTCTTTCTTTCGTTCGTCGGTTCCACCATTATCTTCAATCGCTACTTCTTTCCACAAAGTATCTTACTTTGCATCCACGGAGAGATATCAGAGCCCAGAGGTAGAGAAAGAAAAACGTAAATGCTCTTAACATTTAGCATAAGTTTTAAAACTATGTAACATCGAGTCGCGGATACGATACTGCAGGATGCATCGGAAGAGTCGTAGAAAATGTGTGCGACTGTCCCACCACAGGTAGACCGCAAGATTCACGGTCTTCTCTTTTTTATCATCGCTCCTTCTCTCCTCGCGTCTCTCGTTCGTCGTCGTATGGTCGTCTAGTAAGGATGCGAACGAAGTACGCTGAAGTTTCCGAGAACTCTGAGCCGAAGATAATGTGAATTTGTAAAGATAATTCGTATTTTAACGCCGGCGATATATTATGTAACTTACGTAGACGCGTCGCCTCGAATTATAGACGAACCAAGTGCACAACTGTGCAGCATCTATGATGTGAAGCACGTAGCATCATCCACCAGCGTGAATCAATGACCCGAAGATAATACGCGTAAGATGGACGTACGAAGATGGTGCGTGACACAGGTTCCAATCTCCGTGCACACGGGCAACGACCTGAAATTATAATATTTTCTTTTATTCCCCTCTAGACTCATGAGTTTCCATCGAGTCCCTCTCTCTCTCTCTCTCTCTCTCTCTCTCTCTCTCTCTCTCTTAATCTATCGTTAACTAATCGATGCATCGATGAACTTGGAACGTTTATCGCTTCGTTCAGATAGTACGCGATAGCATTCGCATCTTATATTCTTCTCTGACTATAATCGACCTCATCGTTTATCGTTTTCAGTTATAAAGAGAGGAAGACGTTCGAGGTAACAGGAGTACTTATCTGATCAGAAGCGATCAGAATCAAGAGTAGAAATCAGTGTTCAACGGAAAAGCGCATAATCGTAGAAAGACAAGGGTGTGACGATCGGGCGATCGGCGATTCAGGGTGCGCTCAGGATGCTGTACGATCTTGCGAAGATCGAGAGGACCCGAGTCGCGTCAAGAGCGTCGTACAGGAGCAGCAGCGCAGAACGTACGAGCAGCTGAGGATGTCGGAGCAAAACGGGCCCGGCGGCGATGGCTCGGGACCGGGACCGGGACCTGGATCAGGTCCAGGTTGGTGGCCATCCTCGACGCAACCCTGGAAGTCTTCTGCTTCCATCGGCACGACTTCCTCGTCCTCGTCGTCTTCCACCAGCGGTGCGAGCGGCTCCGCCTCCGTTTCTGCCTCCTGCGCCACCGCTGCCGCTACCGCACCCACCACCGGACCCACATCGTCGGTCTCCTCCTCCGCCGTCTCACCGACGTCCTCGTCCACATGCTGTTCCTCCTCTACCATCGGCAATTCCTCTACGATGACCACTACTCGTTCCACCGAGACGGGAAAGAACGTTTCTGTAACCGCGATCAACGTCCCACCTACTCACGAAATGCACGATGGTAAAGAAAACAACAAATGATCTCTTCTTTATTAACAACTAAGAACCGTTGGTTTAAAAAAAGGTCGCACAAATTTGTAGGTAAAGGCATTTGCAAGTATCTAGGAGGTCAGAACGGCGTGACGGTCTCCGTAGTCTCAAATTGCGGCTCGGTACTCGGATGCGCGGGCGCTAACATCGGCTGCACGAGTAGTAGTAGCAGTACCGCGGGCTCGCACGGCATCGGCATTGGCATCGGTATTCTCGGTTCAAATGCCACGGATATCGACGACGCCGACGACAGCGACGGTGAAATAAGCAAGATCGACTTCCGTGGTGTCAATCTACGAACGAAGAAGAAACGAGATATCTCCGTAAATCAAAGTGGTGAGAAAATCGGCGATGGCGATGTCGATGGAGAAAGCGGAGCTTGCGACGGTAACGATACGTCTCAGCAGCAGCAACCGGAGAGACCTATGTCATGGGAAGGAGAGCTCTCCGATCAAGAGATGTCTTCCAACACACTTACCAATCAGGTCTGCGTATACTCTGAAACGTTTAAACGCAATTAAGTAGTCGAGATATTAACTTTCGTTTACTTTCTTTCTACGATATAGGACCAGCACGAAGAAACGTCGATGGAAGGTGTTCAAGTATGCGGTGCCAGTCCCGGACCTGTGGAACAAAAGTTTCCTATCAAACCAGAGCCAGACTTTCGCTCGAGTCCAGGATACACGCTCGGGTCCTTTCACGAAGGGAACTTACCTTTGAATCATAATCAGCAATTACAACAGCAACAGCGTGGTATCGAAAATCTGGAGCAAGGACAACAGAGCGACCTACCTCTTCTCGTTGGAAAACTCCTCGGTGGCTACAACAGCTCGACTCCGAATCACAGTCCGGTTCTTAATCCAAGACATCATTTAACGAAGCACAGTCATACGCGATCGCAGGTAAGCGAGTCGGAACACTCTCCGCTCTTTCTTTAGTACGAACGTTATCTCTTATAATTTTTCATTCGATCGTAGGTACCATCACCGGACTCGGCGATCCATTCCGCGTACAGCGTGTTCAGTTCTCCAACTCAAAGTCCCCACGCGGCAAGACACTCCGCTTTAGGAGCCGGAAGTCCGATTCCTTCCTCGTCGCTGTCTTTATCGCGACATAGCTTCAATAATTCGACATCCTCGCTATCGCTCTCCTTGTCCCATTCGCTCTCGCGAAACAATTCCGACGCTTCGAGTAGCTGCTACAGTTATGGCAGTTTGAGCCCTCCTACGCACTCTCCCGTCCAGCAGCCACGACATCCGCACGCTCACTCGCAGCATCAGCATCAACATCAGCATCAGCATCAGCAAGTCGCGCAAGGTAGTCCTTTGCATCTTCCAACGGCCGCTTCCTCGGCCGTGAACGCGCACCATTATTCCTCTTCCGTCCCAGGATCGGAGCTTTCCTCGGATGGACATCCCGGTACGGAGGATCAAGAAGACTGTAGAATACCCGCCGCACCATCGGGTATTTCAACGCGACAGCAATTGATCAACAGCCCCTGCCCGATATGCGGCGATAAGATCAGTGGATTTCATTACGGTATTTTCTCCTGTGAATCGTGCAAGGGCTTCTTCAAGAGGACCGTCCAGAATCGCAAAAACTATGTGTGCCTTAGGGGCGCAGGTTGTCCCGTTACCGTCGCTACAAGAAAGAAATGCCCCGCTTGTCGTTTCGACAAGTGTCTCAATATGGGAATGAAACTGGAGGCTATCCGAGAGGATCGTACCAGAGGTGGTAGGAGCACCTATCAGTGTACATATACGTTACCGGCAAACCTCGTCGGTAGTCCTGCGAATAACATGACAGCAGGCGATAAAATGAACGCCGGTGGTAACTGCAGCCCCGCGCCGGCCGGCAGCGAGCATCATTACTCCGTGAGACATCATTCGAATCACTCGTACAAAGTACAAGTGGTACCACAACTTTTGCAGGACATTATGGATGTGGAACACCTTTGGCATTACAACGATAGCGATCGCATAACCGGCGTTCAATCAGGTGTGATAACCTCGGGCGCGAGTAGAAGCGCTTGCGGCAACGATATGCTCTTAGGAGGTGGAAACGGCGTCGGCGGAGAAACTGGTGTTCCTACCGGCCGGAGTGGATCCACTACCAATGGATCTGGTACCGACTGTCCCACCAATGGACACGCAGGTAACAACGTTAATAGCAGGAGAGAAGAAAATGCTGGAAGACCTTGTTCGACAGCCGGTTCTGCTTCCACCGGTAGCCACGAACAATTATCTTCCAACGCTAGTAACACCATCGGCAATTGTAACTCTCAAATGTCTGGAAATTCTAATGGGAATCCGTCGCAGCATCCAGACTTTCTATCCAATCTTTGCAATATCGCCGACCATCGTTTGTATAAAATAGTTAAATGGTGTAAGAGTTTGCCGCTTTTCAAGAATATTTCGATCGACGATCAGATCTGCCTACTGATCAACTCTTGGTGCGAGTTGTTGCTCTTCTCCTGTTGTTTCCGCAGTATGAGTACTCCTGGCGAAATAAGAGTATCTCTCGGCAAGTCGATCACGTTAGAGCAAGCGAGGCAACTCGGCTTAGCGACTTGCATCGAGAGGATGCTTGCCTTTACAAATAATCTAAGAAGGCTGAGGGTGGACCAATACGAATACGTAGCGATGAAGGTAACTTTTATAATAAAATTCTTTTCTTTGCTCGATCGAGAAGGATTGCAAAATTCAATTAATTCATTTGTTCTTTTCTTAAACTTAGGTGATAGTATTACTTACGTCTGACACCAGCGAACTAAAAGAACCTGAAAAAGTTCGAGCTTCTCAAGAAAAGGCTCTACAGGCATTACAGCAATATACCATTGCCAGGTATCCAGAAATGCCTGCTAAGTTTGGTGAACTATTATTGAGGATTCCAGATTTACAAAGAACGTGTCAGGCAGGCAAGGAACTATTAAGTGCGAAGCGTGCGGAAGGAGAAGGCAGCTCGTTCAACCTGTTAATGGAATTATTGCGAGGTGATCATTAAATCATCGCCGGAACAGTGAACAATGCCGTGAGTCATCGACATTGATTTTCATGTGGCCGTTATATACACGTGTTAAATACATTTTAAGGAATTATCATAGTCGTTTTCCCTCTTTTCAGATTCCATGCTTATAGGGTCCATAAGCTTAGGGAATTGGATTCGCTAAGTGATTAGAAAGCTGTTAACCTAGTACCAGATGATTGGAATATACGCATGGTCCATAATGTTAGCACTTGGTG
>JAIFRP010000026.1:1365963-1460853 GCA_032403825.1 Odynerus spinipes
TATTATAAAGCACTTGGAGCAAGGCACCAAGCACTAACATATAACTTAGATTAAAATGTGCTTTTGTGAATTAGTCTGTATATCTGATTTCATTACAAAAGGGTATTACATGAACTGTAATGATATATGAAACTTTTAAATTAACTTATTTAACATGTATGGGTATCGGGAATATAACTAACGAAATCTATACCTAACAATTAGGGTACACGTTTCATTGCACATTGTTATCTCTTGCTTTCTATATGGTGGAGGGTAAAATGATTAGTTATATTAGAAATAGGATATATCAAAATATCAGATGGGGTTTTAGTTTGAAGCTCTTCAGGACACAGATTTGCATGCAGAAGTAAAGCAAGATACTTCTATGGAGGAGGCAGGGGAGACCAATGAACTGCACGAATTACATAATCCGGTTGGTTTTGCAATAACTAATTATGAGTACTGATATTTGGAAAAAGCATATATTAAAGTAAAGCAAGGGGCAGAATCATTCATTAAAGCACAAACAAAATAGAACCTTGAATTATGGATTAATTGTAATAGGCAGGTGCCAAGACAGCACTCAATTTACATTAATTAGAAATTGTTCTCTACTACAATTTTGATGAATCTTGTATCTACCATTTTTATTATCTAAATCTTTTTTACTTTTTAAAATTTTTACTTGAAAAAATGTATGCTATGTTTAATGTAAATTGAATACTGTAAGTTTCATCATGTTAAATGGATATTGCTATATTTATCTTATATTATTGTTTGCTTTTACCATTTAGAATAATGAGTACATACAATCTGTCGCTCGATGCCTTCAAATGATGTTGCGTATTGATGAATATCGTTTTGCATTTGTTTCTGTTGATGGAATTTCAACTCTACTGAGTGTCTTATCTGGTAGAGTTAATTTTCAAGTACAATATCAACTCATTTTCTGCCTATGGGTACTTACATTTAACCCACTACTTGCAGAGAAAATGAATAAGTATGTAAAATTTTCATCTATCAATTTTAATTAATTATTAACTATATTACATTCATGTACACACTTAAAAAGAGTTTTAATGAGCATTTTATTATTTTTTTTGTAGATTTAATGTTATACCTATTCTTGCGGACATATTAAGTGACTCTGTGAAAGAAAAGGTGACACGGATTATTCTTGCAGTATTTAGGGTAAGATAAATTAGTACTTAAAAATATGTGGATAGAGAATATCTTACAATTATTATATTTTCTTAATTTTATTATTTTGTAATAGAATCTTATAGAAAAAGTTGAAGATGGTCAGGTAGCCAAGGAACACTGTATTGCAATGGTTCAGTGCAAAGTATTGAAGCAATTATCTATTCTGGCACAGCGTAAATTTGATGACGAAGACATAAATGATGATATAGAATTTTTGAATGATAAATTACAAGCATCTGTACAGGATTTAAGTTCTTTTGACGAATATTCTACAGAAGTAAAATCTGGACGACTTGAATGGTCACCTGTCCATAAATCTGGAAAATTCTGGCGAGAAAATGCTAGCCGATTAAATGAAAAGAATTATGAACTTTTACGCATCTTAGTTCATTTATTAGAAACTAGTAAAGACCCTCTGGTCCTGAGTGTGGCTAGTTTTGATATAGGAGAATATGTGCGTCATTATCCCCGTGGTAAACAGTAAGTAATCACAATGATTATTTGTATTTTTATGATTTATATCATATTGCTTAGTGATGTAAATTATCTAAATTATTTGAATGTAATAGTGTAATTGAACAACTGGGTGGTAAACAAAGAGTAATGCAATTATTGAGCCATGAAGATCCAAATGTAAGATATGAGGCTCTTCTAGCCGTTCAAAAACTTATGGTGCATAATTGGTAAGAGTCATAAAAAAATTATAAAATGTAATTTATGACACATTGTATATAATATTTATTTTTTAGGGAATATCTAGGAAAACAACTAGAAAAAGAACAAACTGGAGCCCCAGGTGCACCAGGGAATAAGTCTGGCCAACAAGTTCCTACAAAGGCTTAATATTTTGCACTAATGGGTAGCAGTTTATTACTTGGATAGACCTCACTATGGATGCTTACTTCTTCAAGTATTGATCTTGAATAATTATGCAATATATAATTTAAAATCTGTATAAATCACTATTATAATGTAACTAATATCATGTACAAGCAATGTAATTTTAAACGAGACAAGGTAATCTAGGGGAAAAAATGTTCTATTGTCTTGTTATTATTTTGTTGAATCTGATTCATTGTTTCCACATATAAAGTATTAATGAATCAGTCTTATGTACATACAAAATTCCGTAAGTATAAATGTTGTATATTCACAAAATATATTGATGATTGTGGCGTGATCTTGTTAATAGAATAATGTAAAAGATTTTTAAGTAAGACTTAAGGAATGTTAAAAAATAAAATAAAACTGTACACCAGTATTAAAAGATGTATCAGATGTTTATATTTACAATGACATTTCTCTTTACTTTTCTACGAATGATAATTTGATGTTAATATTACAGGAAGTGAGTTGAGTTACAAGGTATCGAAATATATAAGGTATGTCAACTTCTCTCACGGAGTTATCGTCTCCACAAAATCTACATCTTGGTTTCTTCTCACTAGAACCCGATGCATTTACAGATAATTCTAACACAGGTCCTAATAACGTTCCACACTTTTGACAAACAAGAGTCTAGAAAATAAAGTATACAAATAATGACCATTTTTGTGAATTAGAGCAAAAAAGAACGAAAGAAACCTTTATATACTAATTACTTACTGTCGTTTTATCGGAACAATGAAACAGACGATCTTGAAGTAGAAATGAACATCCGTGAGATATTAAAGAATCTCGTTCCATTTCTCCAAATCGAACACCGCCACCTCGTCGTCGTCCCTTTATCGGTTGCCTTGTTAATACATCAATAGGACCAGTACTTCTAACCTGTTTCAAAAACAATTATTTTGTTTCATACTGTTTATATTAACAATGGTATTTGTTCTAAAGCACAAACCTGCCATTTATCCGAGACCATATGACGCAGCCTCTGATAATGTACAATTCCAAAAAATATGTCTGCTGTCATCTCGCGTCCATCGATTCCAGAGTACATTTTTTCTGTACCATAATAATTATAGCCTCCACGTTCTAATAACTTCCCAAAATACTCAACTGCTGTTTCATCCTCATTAAATCTAAATGGTGTTGCGTCATGTACTAATCCATGTACAGCTGCTGATTTCCCAGCCATCACTTCAATCATCATAGCTTTAACAAAAACGGTAATACATTTTATGTTATTTTCAAATATCATTTTCAATAGATGCACATTTTTGCTTCTATATTACCTATTGTCATACGACTTGGAAAACCATGAGGATTAAATACAATATCTGGAATTAAACCTGTCTCCGTGAATGGTAGATCTTCAGCCGGCCACTTTTGTGAACATATACCTTTTTGCCCAGCTCTTGAAGCAAATTTATCACCTACATTTGGATTTCTCTGAAAATGTTACACAGATTTTTATAATTATATCGAATTAATTAATAATATAAGAAAGTATTATACACACTGGAATACGAAATGTAATACAAGCTCTTCTTGGAGTATGATTATTTAAAGTACCGCATAGTTTTACATTATCAATGTAAACATCTTCTTTTCCATGATATTTACCAGTTACATAATGAGACTGCTCGGCATCGTAATAACTGAAAATGAGATTAAATTAATAATACTTAAATGTAATGCAATGTACGTGACAATAACTACATAAGGAAACTTACCAATAATAATAATCATCTTCCTTAATCATAATACCAGGTATAGGCAAACCATCAGCGTCTAATTTGTCTGCAAGTATAGCTTTGTTTGGATCTCGTGCAAAGTAACTTTTGGGATCTTTTAAATCAACAAATTCGGATTTATAAACCATTCCATGTGCAAAACCCCGGTCGTAAGCAGCTTTATTGATAATCATTGCATCTTCCATATCATATCCCTGAATGGTTAATATTAGTGTATTAATATTATTACATTTTTAATTGTCATTACATAACAATAATTACTTACTGTATATGAAATAACAGCCACAATTGCATTAGTACCCATAGCAAAGTCATCCAAACCAATTTTATCATAATGCACTGGTCTAAATAAAGGTGTTGCAGGTGTTTGTAGTCTGTACAATTTTGTTTCAGATTGTTGCTTCCATGTATGACACGGTGTACCCATTGTTTGTTTACCCATCTATAAACGATTAATTATATAAATAAATATAGAATCAATATATTTCACTGTAATTATGTGTAAGACTTACTTGACACTGATACATATTTCTTGGACTTTGGTTACAATCTGGCATAGGAATGAGACATGCTAAATTACTTAAAAATGATGTTTTTGTTAATTCTTGATGAGATGTTAACTGCAAATATTAAATATACATTAATATGTAATAAAATATAAAAATATTCATAAAAAAGGAAAAAACACTTTACTTACACCATCGTAAGCTTCTTCTGGTGCAATGCAAATATCCATATAAACTTGTTCAAATGTTCCAATAAGCTCTACTTTTTGGGCAGCTAAATTCATTACACGCCTCATCATACGCGCGGGATTAGTGAATAAATACAGTCCAGGATACTGAGCTGGTACTGTTTTCTTAAGAACTAATACTATTTCCATTGTAGAGGGTATCTAAAATTTCAATTCTTGTACATAAATAATTATTGATTATTTTACATAAATTACATACCTTTTTGCCTTTTATCTTAAGCATTCTTAATTTATCTGACACTCTGCTTATTATATTATCTTCAATAAGTCCAATTAATTTTCCATCTAACATAACAGTATATGAGTCCTTCCAATTATCAGCAATAGATATAGGTACCATTCCAAGATCTAGTAATACTGTTGGTATAGCAGCTTTTAAACTGGGATCTGGATGTTTTGTAATAATGCAATTCGTGGTCAGATGATTCAATAAACCACAGGGTGTACCATCAGGTGTATGTACAGGACAAATAAAACCTGAAACAATTATAAGTTACAAAAAGATGCCAAATAATTTCTAATAATAATTTTTTTACTTAAATTTATAATAAGCTATTACCCCAAGCATCTGGTAAAAGTTGTCTAGCTTCTGTAGTCCTCATCTCTTGGAAAAAGGAGCCTCTATGAATTGCACGAAAATGACTCATATAACGCATTCTATTAATATTTTCTGCAACTATTGTAAGTCCAGATGATTGCATTAAACCTAAACCTGTGGGTGACTTTATATTTCCAGTAGATACAAAATTCTCCATTTGTGAATCAAGCGAGCTTCCATACTTCATTATGTGCAGCATTTCCTCTACATTAATATAAAATTATAAGAATTGTTATTTTAAGCATATCACTTGGAAAAGAAACAGTAAGCTAATGTAGAAATTTACTTACGCACTGTTAAATTATATCTACTGCTATTGTTTCTAGCACGTTTCATAATTCCCATTTTTAGGCCAGTAAGCCATCCATATAATTTTTCCTTCAGTACTTGTAAATATAAATGACCACCCAACAAACATTCTTGCATCATTACAGAATCAGCACCTTCTACAGCACACTTGTTATTAGCAACAGCAAAAATCTTTTTTGTCATAAATACGAGTAAGTAAAATTTGTCCAATGGATCATCCAGATGTATAGTAATGCAACGTCTGTAAATAGTAGACATGATAATAATGTACAAATAAAAAATCTTAGTAATAATTAACATATTTACTAAGATGATAATCATACTTAATAATAAAATCACAAATTTCAGAATCACTTGCATCTGAAGGCAATTCAAAAAATTTAATTCGAAACATCTTTCCTATATACGCTTTACATTGTTCATGCGTATGTAAACCTTCTTCATGTACTGCACGTAGCATATTTAAAATACAACCTCTATAATACAAATCATCTTCGCAACCAGCCATTAAAGCATTGTAGATAAAAATATCCGAAACATCAATCAAACACTTCAATATTAAGATTAAAGGTGTATAGTATAAAACTTTCCTATGTGTAAACATTAATTTTACGGATCCATTGGTAACATAATGTAATGTATTATTCTACAAAATAAAAATAAATATCAATTAGAATGCAAACAAAATGATTTAATAATGTTTACAATGATGCTTTTACCAATGCAGTATTATCATCTCGTACGCTTCTTAAAAGCAATCCAAGATCGCTAAATTGGATACCTCGAGTTTTCCAGCCAGATCTTCGTATCGCAATGGGATAATTCCTTCTGGTCATTAATAACATACGTATTAATCGTTCATGTCCCTTAACTATAAAATAACCACCCCATTCTTGTTCATGCTCTCCATGAGAAATTAATTCACTAGGGCTCATTTTATTAAGATGACACTTATTAGACTGAAAAAAAATTCTGTATTTACCTTACTGTTGTAAGCAATATATTTTAAAATTGTATACCTTGACCATGATGGGTATATCTCCCAAATCTTTCTCAAGTATTTCTTGACATGTGCCATTGATGGACCATCCTATTTTAATCACTACTTTTCCCTTATAAGTAGCACCTCTTTGTCTGCATTCTGTAGGATATATTTTATGATTTTTCACACCAACTGAACCAGAAGGAACAAGAGGTTGATAAATAGAAACATCATCGATCCACAACACAACTTTGTCGCCATTAGCAAGTTGAACATAAACTGGAATTATATCTTTGATAGCTTCAGAAAGTCCATCTTCCAACATATAATTAAAAGATTCTATATGTGGAAGTCCTAAATTTTGTAATAACTGAAATATATAAAATAATTATTTCAAATGTTGAATAAAATATAACGTTTAAGTTGTATGGATATAATCTTACAGGATTTTGTGTATCCGGAGGTATTCCAAAATCTGGAGAAGCATTAGTTAATTTCGGTTCAAGTAACATTGTTCTTAATTGTAAGTAGCGATAAAGTAAAAGTGAATTTTATGTACATGTACACAACACTATTCCTTAACCTCAAAGCGTCGAGTAAAAGCGGCACGTGTTTGACTTGCCGCGTGCACGCGTACCAATGTTAAACAAAAATCGGAATATTCTTCATATTCGTTCCATATGTTTTTGTATTAGTACTACCAACTTTGAATCGACAAAACATGAAAGAAAACGAATGACTTTTAGATTTCTCTAACATCTCTAATATGCGGTGTAAATTTGTTGTAAAATGATGTTACTTGTGGTTATGTATAATCTTGTCTTTAAATTGTGATTATATACAATTTATAAGAGAATAAGCTGTTATAACATAACTGAGAGATTATGGGCCACATTTTTAGACTAACTTAAATAAAATACATATTCCGCATAAAATGAAATGGTCTGAATTTGTTAAAGAATAAAAAAGTAAAGACATGTATTCTACAAAAACGCCGACGCTTCGTATTGACGAGGCTGATCTGAAATGCAAAAATGGTTGTGGTTTTTATGGTAATGCAGAATGGGAAGGTTATTGCAGCAAATGTCACAGAGAACATTTGCAAAAACAACGAGCACAAAGAGAGTATATGACAAACTTGCAAACTACAGACATGTAAGAATATCCTGTGTATTTCTTTTATAAGATTTGATCTATCTAATCTAATTTGTATATTCATTATTATTATAGAGATACTTCTAATAGAACTTTATCTAGTGGACATCATAAACACGAAGAAAAGAAGTTTCAGCAAGAAAAGAAGTATAAATTATTAAATATTTCCTTTCGAAAACCTGCAACAAGAGGTAATGTATTTAAATTACATTATAGTAATATTATCGTATTATTTGAAGTACTTATTAACAAATGTTTTCTTCCTAAGTACAAGGTTGTCAAGAATTACTTTATGAATTAACAAAAGATAACCCAGATCTTGAAAAAGTTAAAACTGAAAATAGGGATCTTATAGCATTCATTGCCAAAACACCAGTTGAGAAAGATGTACGAAAATGTATACATTCTTTTGTAATGGATATTCTTCAGAACAAAGATATCAAAAGAATAGAAGAATTATCAGAGATAACACAGAATTTTTACCAAGTATTTGCAAAACGTTTAGAAAATAGTGTCAAATATGCAGGTACTTATTCTACTTTGTATATAATTTACTATAATGTATTATAAAGATAAAGAAGATATATAGAATTATTGTCATTACAGAAATACCTGCAGAAATTAAAGAAAGATTATTAGATTATGTTGAAAAATATTCAATGACACTATTGTATAGGATTCTATTTTGTCCTCCATTTACAACAGATGAAGAAAAAGATTTGGCAATTCAAAAAAGGTTTGTGTATCTAATTACACTGCAATAAAACTATAATTGGAATACAATATAATATAAAGTATTTAAATTTTACTTTTGGCAGAATACGACAATTAAATTGGGTTAGTGGCAAGAACTTGGAATGTAGAATTCATGAAACAAGTTCTGAAGTTAGAGAACTTGTGTATACATCTATAACAGGTTTGTAATATAGATTTTCTATAGTTTAATAATATGTTACCAACTAAATATTTTTGCAGACTTACTAAATATGGATTCTGCTAAAGCTCCACAAGAAAAACTAGCGTGTGTTATTTATTGTTGTAGAAATATATTCTTGTTGTTACAACAATCTGTAGGTGGCCCAGCTTCTGCAGATGAATTTTTACCTGCTCTAATTTTTATTGTTTTAAAAGCTAATCCTGCACGACTTAAAAGCAACATAAACTTTATTACCAGATTTTGTAATGCCAGTAGGCTAATGACAGGAGAAGGAGGATATTACTTTACAAATTTGGTATAAAATTCTTTTATAATATTAGTATTAAATGAACAATTAAGTTTCAATATATTTCTTAATTACATTTTAGTGTTGTGCTGTATCTTTCATTGAAAATCTAACTGCAGAATCTTTAAATATGGCTGAGAAAGATTTTAATGCATATATGTCAGGTGAACGAGTGCCAGCAAATACATGGGAATCTGCACTAATGATGTGTGAGGTAAATATCGTCTTTTATAATAACATATTCTTTTCACTGTATACATTCTATTTGTAGAGTTTACATTTGATGTGTGAAGATATAACATTACTTGATAATTTGAAAGCAAAAAATTTAGAAATAATAAAAGAAACAAAAGAATTACAGTGTAGAATGATGCAATTTAAACAAGATATAGAAGACAAGGTAGCTGCTGCTATTGAGAAATCTCCATTATTAATAACACATAGCCAGAGATTACCTACAAATTTAGATTCAGATAATGTTGAAAACTACCAATTACCTCCACCCATTATACCTCAGGTAAATATGTGTGTACATGATTTCAGTGAAATGTTATTACAGATGATATATTTTGCATTCATTGTATTATTTTTTATAGGTTTATTCACATCCTGTTAATGATGAACCTCATAATAGTTCTTTGACTAGTAACTCAGGTGACTTAAGAACTTCATTAATGGAAGATTGTATTACACCATCTCCAACATTTGATTTTCCTTCTTTTACGGGTGATGGTAGTTTTGATGTTAGTAAAGCAGATGATGAAACAAGTCTAATCAGTTTGGATACTCAATGTGATCTATTGATGAGTGATTCTCAATTACACGAAAAAGATACATCTGATACATTGTTAGGGAATTTGAGCACCTCTAGTGCAAATCTTATGTCATCTATTGAATCAATAGGTCAGGAAGATTATCATGGTTTTACTATACAAGGGTCACATATACCAACAATTCCTTGCAGTACAGGTGACTTATCCATTAATTCTGCAGAATTGGCATCAGATAGTCACTATTCAACATACTTCCATAAAATGTAGTTCTATTCATAGATTGTTCTGAAGCTTTGTTCTTTAATCATATGGTCAAACAAAAAACATATTAAAAGAAGAAGATACTACCAGAGGAAAGATGGGAATAATCGATTCTTTCTTATGAATAACAAAAACATAGAATTGCATATTAGTTTACAGTTTATGGCTCTCAATAAATCTAGTATTGCATTAGAGTATCTTTGACATTAAAAACTTAGATCAATACTTCAATATATCTACTGAAAAAATAATAGCTAGTATCATAATTGTATATATAAATAAAATAATTATGCTTAAATTTTTGTCATTTTTATATAATACAAAAAAATCCTGTTACCATTTTAGAAAATGCTGTATTTCTAATACAACAAACTTCATTTTCTTCCATTATTGTATCCATTACTTAAACTGTACTTTATGGTCAAATTTCACATTGCAGTTGCTATAGAAATATACTCAGGATCATATCTAAAAAAGGATCTGTAAGGGATATCTAAATCTGATACATAGGTGTGTTCAATTTTTGTGTGTTCCAGTTTCTATTTATATATACACAATTATGTACAAGAATGACATAATCTTTAAATGATTAGAATTGAATATAATAATTTGAATTTGTTAAAATATTAGGATGTTGAAAAATTTAACACGAATTATGTTTCAAAAGTAATTAATATAGGCATTTAAGTGTGGTTAGATAGATTTTAAAATCGTATTATAACTTTCTTTCTAAATAAAAGATAAATAGTGGAATGTTGTAGGTAAATTTTCTACTCTTATCATTGAAACAAAAGATGTGATAATATCCAAATAGTTGTCATATTGTACAGTTTGAATATTTAATTAAGTTATATCTTGCTTCATTACATAGAGTAAACTTTGTATATTTTAATGTATGTCTTCTGGATTAAACATTCCCTATAAAAGAAAATATTACAATTATAAAATATCGCTCTAGTATTTTGCAATTAAATATTAATAATCCATACCTTAGCACGTCTTAGAATTGAATCTTTACTAGCGTCATATGGATGATCTTTACTAGGAATTTCTAATACAGCAGGTATAGGCTGAGTATGACTGTCGATAACATGCCGAATCATTTCTGCAACCTAAAATTTAGTATTTCATAATATCAATGTCTTAAAAAACCAAAAGTAAACAACACGTGAGAAAAATATTAATAACTCACATTTTGATTTATGAGAATGATATCAATGTCATCTCTCTTAATAAAACGCTTAAATGTGTCTTCTACTTCACTTTCTGGTGTATCTGTAAAATATATTATCTTATATACTGTATACATATCTAAAATTTATAAAATTTTCGTTTTATGAATAATACAAACTTTTATCAACAACCATAAAGTTAGGTTGACGGTGCTTATTGATTTCTCCAACACCTCCCAGTAGGAATCCTACACAAGTATCCTGGAAAGTTTAATATATATATTTACGAAGTGTAAAAAATCTATGGTATATGATATTTATCTTCACTTTAAGCGATAAATAATATATTTTTCAGTCTGATATATAAACGTAATAATTTGATTTAAATTATAAACGAAACTTATATATAAATTGTTGACTTACCTCGTCTCCTATAACTGCAAGAAGTTTACCCTTTCCAGCTGAATGAAGTGCCATTATTGTCAAAGTAAGTTACAAGGCTTTTTGCAGAAGAATTATAAAATCGATGTAAACTTGTACACTCAGTCAGCTGACATAGTATCACACCTTGTTCAGATCAGGAGTAAGTCACGTGAAAAAGCTCTACCAATGAAATCGCTCCACCAATGAAATCGCTGTTCTATCTTAAGCCTGAAACACAGTGCAATGAAATAAAGTGGCGCGTTTTCAATTTAATTTTTACGATTTATCGCAAATTTTATTTTAGGCCAATCCCTTTTATTATAGCTTGGATCTAATAATTTTAGTATTTATAGTTTTAGATAATTAATTAATTAATACAAAACAAATCTCTCTTATAGATCATAAGGTGAGTTTAACTAGATTTTATTTTGTCACACACGTATAATGTGACTATTATCATTATATCATGATTCTATCTACAGTTTTCAAATCAATTGACAGAAGAATTGTAGAGTAGATAGGATAAATACAATTGGTTCTTCACCACACTTCACCAGAAAGTCTTCTATCTCGTGTAAAGCTTTTGCATCTTCCTTACCTTTCTGCTTATTTGAAGTAAGAAGTACAGTGAATAAAGTAAGAGGGATTAGAATTTGTACGTATTACGAAATCAGTTGTAATAACGTGTAGATACGTATTAGTTAAGGAAAAATCGAAGTGTCGCACATCAATTATAAATTAGGTCTGTTATATACACTGCCAATTAAATTTCCTGTAATTTTCACGATAACAGACTTAAAACGTTAAGTAACATACATTTGGTCTTAAATCCGATTTATTCATAAAAAGATATCTCATTCTTTGAAACAGTATGGCCACTTGGGATGGCTCGTGTGACGAACCTGAAGATCCAAATTATTTTTTTTATTCGGGTCAAAACGGTACCATCCCTAATGTAGAAAGTTGGACCTTTTATCCCAGTAATGGGAGTAACGTTTTTTTTCCTAGTACTCATGCACCATACTCACAAAGTACTTCAATGATGTTGGGACAAGGTGAACATATTGCTTCTTGTCAAAGAGATGCCAATTTTGCATCAGGTTCTTTAAATTCAATGCCTTCGCGAAATGCTTGCCCAAATTATTTAAATACTGCAGGCAATGTACAAAATTGTCAAAGTACTAGTAGCTCGCAGAACGTGCCGGCATATTATTATCAAAGTGATAGACAAGGAAAACGAATGAAGAATTATAGAGATAATAATAAATATGAATTCTCTAAAGAAATTAATCGCAACAATTGTAGCATTGTTGAACATTCCAATTTACATCCTACTGCAAGTGAATTTGTGCCACATGGAATTAAACCATATGTTAATGAAGCAAATGAAAGTATGCATGTTTCTAATTCAAAAGAATCTAAACTAAATATGCCACAAGAAACATACATGTCTGATAATGGAGATAAATATAAAAAAAAATATAACTCAAAAAAGAATGCTTCGTATAAATGCAAAGATATGCAGGAAAATAATTTCCGACATAGAGGTTCATTTCAAAATTCCTATAAGACCCAATATGGTAGAAATTATAAAAAATATCAAAATAGTAAGTAATGGCAATACTGTACAGTGTGTAAAATAAATAATGTTAGTAACTTATAAATTTTTACTTTAGCTTCAGGAGAATCGCTAGGTGCTTCTAATCAAAGAAGAGATAACTCAACTACTGAGGAAACTCAGAAGACTGAACTACCTACAGACTTTAATACAAATATTAATACTAATAAAACTGAGATTTCAATGATTGAAGAAGGACATGAAATCAATAGACAGGAAAAAGCAAACAAGGAAAATACTGGTACTAGCAGTACCATCAGTCAAAATTGTGATCGTTCCAGTAGAAATAGTTATCAACGTCAGCAAAACTTCAATTTCGGAACACAGCGTATCCCTGCCAAATATGCAAGGAAGGTTTCCAATGATCGTAGAATTAATAGGTATGATAACAATTATCGTGAAAGAAGAAATAACTATCAAGAATACAACAGTTATAAGGAAAGATATGAAGAAAATAAAATAGACAACATTAGAGATAAGTATAAAAATAAAGACACAGCCCAAGACGCTAAAGAAGAAATTGTAAATTGGAGACAAAAAGGAGAAAGTGTTAATAAGAATAACATGCCAAAACGAAGACAGAACAGAAGATATGAGGGTAATGACAGATCATCTTTTATTAGAAAATTCATTTTTTACTTTTTTTTAAGCTGTCTTGATTAGTGTTTCTGATTTCTTACAGACGACGATGCAAGTCAAAAGGAAAGACTAACAGATCAATTAAATAGAGGGCAATTAGAATGTTTGGTATGCTGTGAATATATAAAGCAAAATGATTATATCTGGTCTTGTTCAAACTGCTATCATGTTTTACATTTAAAATGTGTAAAAAAATGGGCTAAATCATCACAAGCAGGTACTTTACTAATTAATTTAAATTATATATACAGATATGTATATACAGTATCACTAAATCTTTTTTTGTCTATAGAAAATGGTTGGAGATGTCCTGCGTGTCAAAATGTAAGCACAATGATTCCCGAGGAATACTTTTGTTTTTGTGGCAAAACAAAAATGCCTGAATGGAATCGTAGGGATATGGCTCATTCTTGTGGCGAAGTATGTGGAAGAACTCGATTAAAAAATAATTGTCCACATAAATGTACTTTGCTATGTCATCCTGGTTCTTGTCCATCTTGCACAGCAATGGTAACAAAAAATTGTGGTTGTGGCAAAACATCCCAAACGCTACAATGTTGTGCATTAACACTATTGCTTTGTGATTCTGTATGTGGTAAATTATTAAATTGTGGAAAGCATACGTGTGAGAAAAAATGTCATCATGGAGAATGTGAACCCTGTGACAAGATAATACAACAAGGTAATTATACACACACACACACACACACACTATTTCTGTTAATAAATGAATACCATAATGGAAAGTTTTATATACATACATTTGTATACATTCTTTATTACAGAATGTTATTGTGGAAAAAGTAAAAGGGATGTAACTTGTCAATCTAATATATCTTTAACATATTCCTGCGAAAGTACTTGTGAGAAGTTGTTAGATTGCGGAAATCATAAATGCAAGAAAATTTGTCACCCGGACTCGTGTGAGCCTTGTGTACTTACACCGGAAAAGATTACAACGTGCTGTTGTGGACAAACGCCATTATCAGACAAAAGAATAACTTGTTTAGATCCGATTCCAACTTGTGAAGAAATATGTTCCAAACGTCTTAACTGTGGTCAACCCAGTAAGTATTTTAGTGACTTAATTATTTCTTTTTGTACTTTCAAAGATACATAATAATAATTTACATTAATTTTTTGACTAAAGGTAATCCACATACATGTAAAGTAAAGTGTCATCAAGGAGAGTGTCCTGAATGTGACTTAACAACAGATGTAAAATGTCGTTGTGGTAATATGGATAGAGAAATTCCATGTAAAGACTTGACAACTAAAGCAGATGATGCACGTTGTGAAAAGAAGTGTATCAAGAAAAGATCTTGTGGAAAACATAAGTGCAATCAAATGTGTTGTATTGATCTTGAACACATTTGTCCCTTACCCTGTTCTAGAACATTAAGTTGTGGTAAACATAAATGTGAACAAACTTGTCATAAAGGTGAAACATATTCTCAATTATATTTTTACAAATATTTGTCATTCTCCATTTACTTACAAATTTGTTAAATAGAGGTTTTATGATACAAAATTTGTTTAATTCAGGTAGGTGCCAACCTTGTTGGCGCAGTAGTTTTGATGAATTATATTGTGAATGTGGCACAGCTGTAATATATCCTCCTGTACCTTGTGGAACTAGGAGACCTGTTTGTGATAAACCTTGTTCACGTGATCACCCTTGTGGTCATGAAGTATTTCATAATTGTCACAGTGAATCATCGTGTCCTCCATGTACTTATCTTACTGAAAAATGGTGTTATGGCAAACATGAACTTAGAAAAGCTGTTCCATGTTACGTGAATGAAATTTCATGTGGCATGCCTTGCAATAAACCTTTGCCATGTGGAAGACACAAATGCATAACTACATGTCATCCTGGACCATGTGAAAAACCAGGACAGCAATGCACCCAGCCATGTACTACGTTAAGAGAATTGTGTGGACACATCTGTGCTGTTCCGTGTCATGATGGAAAATGCCCTGATACACCATGTAAAGAAATGGTTAAAGTATGTAAAATGATAAAATGTTTAAAAATTTTGCTAGAGATCGTTTGTATAATGGCACGTATATGTTTTTGTATCTACAGGTAACATGCCCATGTGGACATAGAAGTACAACCAGAGTATGTGCAGAAAATTCTAGAGAGTATCAAAGAATAACAAGTAACATTTTAGCTAGTAAAATGGCTGATATGCAACTTGGTCACTCCGTTGACTTGGAGGAACTTTTTGGACCAGGAGCAAAAAAACAAAATCAACTAAAAATACTTGAATGTAATGATGAATGTAAATTAATAGAACGGAATATAAGATTAGCAGTAGGACTTGGGTTTGATAATCCAGATTCAAGTATAAAAATAATGCCAAGATATAGTGATTACATGAAGCAATGGGCAAAGAAAGATCCCCATTTTTGTCAAATGGTACATGAAAAATTAACAGAGTTAGTTCAGCTCGCAAAGACTTCTAAACAGGAATCAAGAAGTTATTCATTTCCCAGTATGAATAGAGATAAACGTCGCTTCATTCACGAATCTTGTGAACATTTCGGCTGTGGAAGTCAAGCATACGACCTAGAGCCAAAACGAAATGTTGTTGCTACTGCTGTAAAACATAAGGTAATATTCTTTATTTTTCATGCAATTGTCTCCACATGTATAGAATATTGTTTATACATTTTTTAATTTATTTGTTATACTTCAGTGTTGGCTACCAAGTTATAGCTTATTAGAAATTATACAAAGAGAAAATGGGCAAAGAAAAGTTCCAGGTCCAATGCTAAATACCTCAAAAGCTAATAGTTCAACAAAGTATGTTTGTATTTTGAATCTGGCTAATAGAATATATAAAAATTACATAAACATATAAACATGTAATACTTTTATGTTATAGGACAATTTTAGCATTACCTGTAACAAGAAGTCAACAAATTGTATCAACTCCATCAACTTCAAAATCGCCAGAACCAGAAATAGATTATTTTGATTATAAAGGTTAAGTTAGCAGGTAATTACATATTTAAATATATTCAATCTGAATAACTTTTTACTTATCTTTTCAATAATTTAACAAAATAGTAGCAGTATGCTCATGAACTTAAATTAATAACTTTTAAGAAGAATCAATGATTGCATCTATTAATTCCATAAATTAATTCCATAATATTTGAAAATACATTGAAAATTAATTTTTCTGTAATTTTAAATTAAATAACACATGCAGTATCAATAAACAAATTATGGAGGTCTGCTTGACTACGAAAATTATGAATATCCTTTGTTCATTTAAGAATTACCCATATAAGGTTGTAATGTTTTTCGTAATGAAATTTTGATATATTTTTTAATTAATAAATGTTACAATAATCAATGATGTATGATGAAAAGTTATAATGTTTTATGATAATATGTATAATGGATATTAAATATTTGTTAAATACAGGATTTGTAGAAATCTTATAAGATTATTATTATATATACATACACATGCATATATATATATATACTACGATTATATAGTCATATATCATATATACATAGAATTAAATTTTCTTAGTAACATATTTATGCATAAAATAAAGTTATGCATTATGATATAATCCAATTAAATAGACGATGAATTACGTGTTGAAAGCACAGATAATAAAAATACATCTGCAAAATTTGTTTAGCATAATGCATAATTCCTTTTGAATATTATATATATATATCTCTGTTTTGTGTGTAGTTCTATGCTTGTCATATAAGATTTCTATATTGTGTATATGGAAGTAGAATGTGTGTATTTCTACATTCTGATAAATTGAGTGAGAGTAAAGAAGAAATAAAAGTAATTGTAGTATGATGTACTTGATAAACTCGTGCAAGTTTATTCATCATTCCAATAAATATCCTTGTGGAATTCCACACTTAGTATTTCCTCTTAATAAAAGTGCAAATCATTGTAAAAAAGTGTTTAAATAAAACAATAAATCTTAACAAAATAAGAGATTAGTATTTCCCTACACATGATTTTATAATTGTGCATTTCTCGTATTTTTCTATAGAAAGAATAAATGCATTTTAATTCCTTGCCTTTATAGGTTTTTTTTTATTTTATTTTGCAATTATAGAAAAGTAGAGTGTGTTATAAATTGTTTCTTTTATTTACTGCAATTGTCTTTCATAAGAAATTTTGCAAATTATTAGCAATATAAATTATTCGAGCTTTGTATCAGTTCATCTCACACAATTAACATATACATATATATAGATAACACCAATATGTAGTACATATGCAAAATATTTGAATTATTAATAGGTCCAATTTGTTATGAATTATTATACTATTTTTTTAAATTTATATTCTCAATATTTATTTATTTTTTATTAAAATTTTACTTCTAAACAAAAGTGCATAAATGTGTGAATTGTAAAATTATATTGCAACAAAATACATGTATATTTATACATCTTCTGTCTTGTCAATGTTATAATTAAATCATTTCTTAAAAATATGTATTACATTTCAAAAATTGTTTTGTAATTCATTTTTAATTAAATAATTACATTTGTAAAGATGTTATTTTAATTACATATTATTCCAATATTTAACATTATAATATGCATAGATTTTACAACAATGAAATTTCCAATATTCATAATGAATATTGCATCCATAAAAATAGTTTTTATGTGTTATATTTTCAAATTACTGTTTTAAGTATAATTGAAAAGATAGATCTGTTATTGTACATCCAATCGTATATAAATAGCTGTCTGTTATTTATCCTTTGTAGGAGTACTCACATAGAGTAAAATCTCTGTATATCTCTGTAGACATTTTAAATAGATAACATGAGTATTTGGCACATTGAACATCAATGATATTTCAAACTACTAAAATCTGTCATAAATTCTACATAGATAAATACTGAGACCTTTTATGCTTCTATAAGTATGAAATAATGTTTCTCGTAATAATTGCTGATAATTTGCCACCTGCATTAAGAAAAACATTGTCTTCGTGACACGTTATAAAAAGTTATTTTACAGGACATGATATTGTTACGAGATAATTTTAATATAATATTTTTCTTAAATATAATCTTTAAATATATAATAAAAAATGCACTTATTTTTAATTATATATAATAGAAATAAAAATATATTTAGATAGTAAAACTCTAAATAAACACAAAAATTTATAGGTCACATTAACCAGTCTTTCATCTCGCGGAATATTATGCAAAACTTGCATAAGCATAAAATGGTCTCCTACCCTAGGTACATGAATGTTTATCACATATAGGATCACAACACTGTTACATGTTTTCATTACCGACAAATTATTTAGACATATATCATTAATACTAAGTAATTTTGTCAAACATTTAGTAATAGGGCACTTTAAATTTGGGAACAAATTTTCACTATAATCATTGGTGCAGTGGATACTTAGTAAAAAGTCATCACTTTGTATATTATCAGTGCCTCATTCATTATACTAATACTTTTGCTTTGTAGACAGTCTATTATTAACATTTTCTATTTTTAAATAAATTTTCACATAAAACATATCTATTGTATCATAGAGAAAAATTTTTTTGCTAAAATGTTTACTAATATAATATAATTGAGCAGAACAATGTACTCACAAAGTCAGTAATGGTATACAATTTTATAAATATAATTGTTTTCTATACTTTTTTAATTCAAAATATGTAAATTTACTTCAAATAATATATGTATTATCAAATGAAAGTTTTATTTATTAAGTTGTATGTATAATTGTCTTATAAAGTTAACCATTATGTTACCAGAACACACTTTTTTTAGAATGTTGCACTGATCTATTGCTGCAATTCTACTATAGTATTTGATCAGATTCTGATCTATCTACCAGTCTCTAATATTGATATATTTTTTTGTTGAGTTTCACACCCAGGTAGCATTATAAATACAGTTTTATCAAAATAAAATATATCTTGCAGATCTTTTGTAAAGTAGAAGTAACTTAGATTTCTTAAGTATGAAACAGGGTAAACAATTTAATAAAAATATGTTGCAGACTGTTCTGTCCATAGACATACACTTTTTTAAATGCAATGGTATTTATAATAAAATCTTGTTATTCAACAAGATTTAATAATAGAGATTATATAGCAGTAGAAGATGGTCATACAAGAATAATCTGTAAATGTTTTAATGAAGAGAGATGGTATATAAGATTTTGGAAATATTTAATTTGGCATCTTGGTTCTTCAGCCTATTATGACTGACATGAGTATTGCTTCATATGTAAAGATTGTTACCCCGTTTCATACGTGTGCTATAATTGGGGTAACTACTTAAATATTGATGACGAGGGCTCACTGATGGTTGCTTTGTTATACTTGCCATTGCACAACCCATTATGAGCTCTATGGCTCTGCATATTGTTTGATATAACAACCAAGGCCATGGCTTAGGGAACTGGGTCGTCAATGGTTGTGTATCATATGCTACTGCTTCTGCTAAGAGTCCTAAATGTAATACATGTAATAACATAAATTTTATTTTTAAATAACTTAATATAAAATCATAATATTACCGTAAGGTCCGAAAACACGTGCAAGATCTGTGATACACAACATGATCCCTAAAATTGCAGTAGCATAAGTAACATGTAACACTCTTTGAATTTGGGATCTTCTAATAGCTGCAGTAGTGGCTTCTGGTATATGCAGTGGTGTATCAGATTTAGCTCTGTTCACATATGCTATGTGGTTTAATATTGAGTGTAATGTAAAATCAGTACCCTGAAAATAATGACCAGATTATCATATTCTTGTGTATGAATGCTTTTACATATATTCTCACTTTATGTTTAAACATACTGTAACCTTGCTCTCTGTTTCAGCAGTTTCAGGAAGCAAATTAGTTTCTGCTGTAATTTCTTCTGATTCATCTTTACTCTTATCAGTTTTCCAAGATAAGTTTTTCTTTCGCATTTTTGCATCTTCACCTTTATTTTTCATCTTTTCATTCATTAATGCAGCTTTTTCATTACAATCTGGTTGATCTGAATCTGATTCTGACTTTTCTTGTATTTCTATTTTTTGAGGAACTATGCTTTGATAGTGAGTAGGACTTTTATCCAATGTTCTAATACTTATATCACTACTACGACGATTTATAACTAATGGTTTGATGTGGGTCAACTCGGAATTCCGTCTGTAGGAGATATCAGAATTTCTTCGTGACTCGTGTTTAGCAGATATAAAAGTACCAATGTCAGAATTACGTCGTGAACCTAAAAATTGTAAGTCATGTAAATTTAAGTGTAATATGATATAAATATATACAATTTGCTGCAATTACCTGCAGGACTGAGATCTAAGACTCTTGGTAATCTCTGTTCAACTGGAGGTAACATTCTTCTTGGTGTTCTATTACCAAAATCGCTATTTCTTCTTAATTTAGTGGCAAACTGAGAACCACGATTTTTTTCATGAGAAAAATCAGAGCATCTTCTTAACTCCCTAGTGCTCCCAGTTGGTGTAATATTCTCAGAATGTCGACGTGCCATTCGTTCTGGTGATTGACTTCCTTCAATATTAGGAGAGTGTCTAGGGCTATACTCAATACCAAATTTTGAGTCTGAGATTGATGATACATCTTCATCATTTACAAATCTAACACTACATTCTGAATTCCTACGTGATGAACGAGAAGCATCACTGCCACGTCTACTTGCCAAAGAGCTTCTTCTACTAGGACTTGAGACAGTTATTATTGGTAAATTAGCAGTCGATGGAGTGGGAGTTGGTGGTCTAACATAAACTTCAGGTACAGTAGATACTGGTTGAACCGAAGTCTCTTCTCGTATAGGAGATGAAACGTTATGAGATATTTCCATTTGATCTTGTTCTTGTTTCTTTAATATTTTTAAAGAGTTACCTAGAATTATTATTTCTTATTTTTTGATGCTACATTAAGTTTAAAGTGTCACAAGTATGTACATATATTACATAAATGATTACCTTTAATACTGTATTCTGAATTTCCTTCAACATTGACACGCTCATTCTCTTCCAAATCTTTAATTTTAGGGCCAAGTAAAGTAGGCACCAATGCAGCAGCTGCCACTGATGTTGCAAGATTGCTGTATGGTGCTAACATAGCTAGTTGCATAATACCTAAAATAATAGTTTAATAGACTTGTTTAAGATGACCATTCAAAGTGAATTCTAAAAACAAACCTTTTTGATGAGCATTAGAATTGTCTCGTGTTAACATACTACTTGGCATAGTTCTCAGTAAGTGCATAACTTTATAGCCTGCATGCAGAAATGTTAAATATAAAAGAATACTCCATATCAGAAATACTGTTTGCACCACATATTTTGCCATATAACAATTATGGGATGTTAACGCAACATCGCTTACAATTACGAAGAAAAAATGTCCTGTTATAATAAGGCTAAGACAAGATTCTTTTTGTATCTTTTCTGGTCCAAATTTAAGCTAAAAATCATAGAATATATCATTAATATATGATTATACAATTAATATAAAATTAATAAAGAACTCTTGAATTTCAAATTTACTTGTGTTAATTGCAGGAAAGCCAATTGTATAAGGCAAAATGCAGAAGTAATACAAGGAAATCCAATATCCCACATAGTAGACCCAATAATCTTTGGCATTATTTCTTTGAGATTATAAGGATCTATAAATAAACATGCAGCCCTTGATGCACCCAACAAACACAAGAATATATTAATTGTTGACATAAAAGGACGGCTTGATATAAGGGATCTGTAACATCAGTAAATATTAATTATAATCTTATTTGTTTGTTAAGTTAATATAATTATTTCCTTTGTTTAATTATCTACTGTATCTATTGTAATAATGATACCTTAAATTTAGAATAGAGAAAAATGTGTAAAATCCAAGTACAAAGAAAAGGCATGCAAATCCATAAGTATGCAGAAGAAAAACCCATCTTAAATCTTGATTTATAGAAATCCACGATGGAGCAGTAATTAACACTTTATCAAGGAATGTTGAACTCGATGAATTTGAAGCACAATTCTGCCCTGATAATGGGGATGGTGTTGTAGTATTGATACCTATTTATAGAACAATCATTTAAGTACATAAATACAAATATTGTTGATATTATAAAATAATTAATTTCTTGATGATATAACATTTTTTCTAATGTAACACTGAATAATACTATGAGTTATTAGTATATGTGATATTATGTATAACAGATACTTATATTGATATTGTCACAAGTAGTTTTGAATAAATAAATATATAAGTAAAAATAGTGTTCACTATCACTATTTTTACATCACAGTTATATATACAATAACAAGTAAAAAACTGACCACGAGTAAAATTAGTTAGCTTGTCCATCCCTTGACTGCTGACCACAGCACATCACTAAATTTTATTAAAATCCTTAGTTTAACATTGCAGAAATAACCACTGATTTTAAAGAAGTACACAGAGAAAAGGCAAATTTTTAAATGTGATATCAGCAACAGGCTTTGCCTATAGAGTAAGTTTATTCACACCCCCTCCCTTAACAGAGTGGTGTTCTGTCTCCCTTCAGCTAGAAATATTGATCTTGCTTGAAGAGGGCTGGAGGGGATATTCAGGACTGCTCACGTTATAGGCCTATCAATTGTTTATACATTAGATTGAACTATCATACTGTAAAATTTATCGATTTTCGCGCGCATATATACACGAACATCTCGTAAATGCGTTGCTGTAAATATAGTGGTATTAGACAAGAAATCCTTTGACATGATAATATTAAGAGTTTATATATATCATCAATAAACAATACAGTGAACATGTATTTACAAAAGAATTATGTAGTATATCTTACCTAGAATGTATATGTGAAAAATATATTAACTATAGTAAAAATATATAAAAACGATTATTTTACATTTTTATAATATTGAGATGCCAAGGAATATGGTAATCTATTGAATAATAGGATACAAATATATTTGTTGTTATTTAAAAGTCTGAATTATTTGGCACCTAAAACTATATTTATTCTTTGTTTCCCTGTGCTCATACATTATATGTGAATGCAATATCATACATTGCAAGTGATTGTGGTGGAAATACTACTATAGATTCATTTATATTTGTTATATCATTATGCTTAGGTCAATGAAGTTGACACGCTCTAACAGCAATTAATTGTAAAAGAATAAAAACAGGACTCAATACTTCTGAATACTCTAAGGTGCTTTGCCCTGAAAGCTTTTTACACAGCAAATATTTAAATACAAATATTAGCAATAATGATATTAAGCTCCATAGTGCTCTTAAAATGGCAACTTGAATCATTCCTTCCATATGCATACGTATGAATATTATAGCACAGAAGTATGTATTAAAACCATCTGCAATAAACAACGGTGAAAAAACAACCCACCATCCTGCATGTCCCAAAAAATAGTTGTCATCTAATTTTAAGGCTAACAGAATTGTAAATATTGTTAGCGAAACTAAATTTATCCATATTTCAAAAATTGTTAAACCTAACCAATGTACTAATTCATGTAAAGAAAAAATCATTGCAATTTAATAAGAAAAAAGAAAAATTATTTGGAAGCTAAGAGTTCTACTTAACGTATTCTAAATAACTATAAAAATGTAGCTTATTTTACAAAAATGTAACTTGTTACTCCGTGCGCCGTAATATCCCCATTACTTCCTTCCTAAAAACACGAATATGTATAGCAGAATTACGCCTAATATTCATTTCATAATCATGATTGTCGTCAAGTGGTTCAAAATCGTCTGTAAATAAAAAAGATTTGAGCTTATTTTTATTATATAGTTATGACGCATACTAAGTATTAATTCTAAGTATTACATCGCATATAACATAAGTTTTACCAATAAGTTCTGCAGTCGAAGTTTTGATATCTAGGTCCAAGGTATTGTGATGAATTTCTTTTAACTGTAGTGCCAAATTACATGCCCTGTTTATAGCAGCTCCAAGGCCATGAATCACTATTTCAGATACACCAGCATTGAATAGTCTTTCACAATTGTTTAATTGTGCCTAAAATATCGAAATACATATTATTTATGGTAGAATTATGTATTTGTTTATAAAGTAATATATTTAGTAGGCACACAATCCTACTATCATAAAAATAAACTTAGGATTACTTTAAAATTGGTTTTGTTCGTCACATATATATCCTTATTTTCCCGTTTAATTAATCCAATAGGTTGTCGTTTCCTCAATACGTGGTTACTGTTTGACAGTATCGTCTTCATTACATTACGTTGAACAGAAGTTTCATTAAAATTATTTTTATTTATACATTGTAGTTTACGTTCCTCGGCCATTCTAACATATTACGAGTATGATTTCTATTAGGTACAAATACATTTGATTGGCAGAGAGGAATAAATCGACCAATTAAATTAACGCGCAGAAAGTAGTTGGAAAACGTGACCGTAGGCAAAATCATAACAAGCAGACATAACCTCAGATAGAAAGGTCGATTGATGGGCGTTTTTCCGGAGTATTCTGACGAAGCGATCAACATTCAGTCACCTTCAAAAAATAAGGGAACTTCTAACACTATGAAAGAACCCGAAGTGGATCCGAAAAACATAATAAAAAGTAGAGAATTACTCTACAGACTTATGATCAGGTTAATAAATTAAAAATATATTTATATTTAATTTACCATTAATTTTGATTCTTTTTTTAATCAAATTTAACTAATAGATTTATCGAATTTTATGATTATTATATTCTTAGATGTATAATCTTATCCTTTATAGTATCATTAACGTGTAAATTTTCCTCTGTGAACATTACATAAAAGAAGTTATATTACATTCAATATAAATAATACATAATAATGATTTCAGTCAATTATTCTATGATGGCCATCAGACACTTGCTGTACAATTGTCTAACATGATTCAGGCAGAACCACCGTGTCCACCATCAGATCGTCTGCTTCATCTTATGTTAATTGGTGCTGCTCATGAACCGGATCGTACTAAAAAAGATACAAATAATCTACCTACATTTGCTACAAGTTTTGACAATACATTGGGACCTGGCTTAGATTTAGAATTTGAAACTGAAGCTCAAACGCAAGCTCCAGAACCAGCACAATATGAAACAGCTTATGTTACTTCCCACAAAGGAAACTGCAGAGCTGGAGCTTTTTCTACAGATGGACAATTGATCGCTACTGGTTCAGTAGATGCATCTATTAAAATTTTAGACGTAGATAGAATGTTGGCCAAATCTGCACCAGATGAGATGGCACCTGGTGATCAAACTGGAGGTCATCCAGTAATACGAACGTTATACGATCACTTGGAAGAAGTAACATGTTTAGAATTCCATCCACGTGAACCAATACTTGTATCTGGTAGTCGTGACTTCTCTGTGAAATTATTTGACTTTAGTAAAGCAAGTGTTAAGAAAGCATTTCGAACAATTACGGATGCTGACCAGATACGATGTTTGTCGTTTCATCCAACTGGTGATTTTTTGGTAGTAGGAACTAATCATCCAGTTGTAAGACTATACGATATAAACACAGCTCAGTGTTTCGTGTGCAGCATACCTAGTCATCAGCATACAGCTGGAATAACTAGTATAAAATACTCTCCAGATGCAAAAACATATGCATCAGCTGGTAAAGATGGAAGTATTAAGTTGTGGGATGGTGTTTCGAATCGCTGCATAAATACTTTTGTTAAAGCACATGATGGTTATGAAGTATGTTCAGTGACTTTTACAAGAAATGGAAAGGTAATTTTTTAAAAATATTGTTTAAATAATCCAGTAAACTACACAATGTTTTGATAGTGTATCATTACAATATAATATTCAACTTTAAAATTTCAGTATTTATTGTCCTCTGGAAAAGATTCTTTGATAAAATTATGGGAATTATCAACAAGTAGATGCTTAATAGCATATACTGGGGCTGGTACAACAGGTAAACATGTGAATTCAAGAAAATTAAAAACTTATCTCCATTTCTGTATCTATATTCACATAAAGGTATGTATTCATTGTTAAATTATATTTTATAGGTAAACAAGAACATAAGGCACAAGCTATTTTTAATCACACGGAAGATTATGTAATGTTCCCTGACGAAGCTACCACATCCTTATGTGCTTGGAATTCTAGAAATGCATCAAGAAAACAGTTACTATCATTAGGTCACAATGGACCTGTCAGGTTAATCGTTCATTCGCCAACTGCACCTGCATTTTTAACGTGTAGTGATGACTTTAGAGCAAGATTCTGGTTCAGAAGAATGCCAACTCATTAAATGTCCTATAAGCATTTACAGTAGACTCCTTTATAATATCAGAGATACGAGATGTAAAAATTTTATAAGAAAACGTATAAGGGATGTCACAATGTTTGTACCGCATTATATGGAGGGTCTACTGTATTACTACTGTATTTTAACAGATTTTTATGTATACATATGTATTATTTATAATTTTCTAACTTTTTAAGAAAAGGTAAAACGAAGCTGTCAAATTGAATATTTGATGTCAAAAAAGTGATTTAGGTATTTGCATTAGGCAAAGTAATATAAAAAAGGAAAACATAGAGTTAAAGAAATCATAGGTTCTTTAGTATTTTTGCAAAGTACTATGACAATTGTATATTTTTACGTAGTATTATGTCAGAAAATAGTTGCAAAATTGCAAATATTTATTTGAATAAGTGATACGAACATAAAATATTTATAATTCAAACATAACACTAAAGCAGAAGCAAATAGTATAATATATTTACGATCAGGTAAGTGAAAAATAGAAATACATGCCTTCTGTCCTTTTGTAAATTAAATTATATACGACGCCACTTAAAAGAATGTTCTATTTAAACCTTCCGGGTGCGTGTTACGTCGCTACGTGTACGATTTAATATTTTATCACAAGGAGGCGCTATGAACTCCCGCTCTGAGTTTGACGATATCACGTGACCCACGCTAACCGCCATCTTTGCTTATCGTATAAACAGTGCGACCGGGCTCAGCGCGAATTCTTGTAGAGAAATCGTCGTTTTCTAGTGTTCTTAAGTGATTCACGTACGGAGAAATGTCTGATATCAAGGCAGAAAGCAAGAACGATAATAGCATCGAAGATGTACCCAAGGTAAGGGATCGAAAGTAAATGAAAGACCTTCGTCAAGTCGAGTTTTCATGCCAAGGCGGCGTGCGGTTCCCTGAAATACGGTGTGACGCTATATCTCTCGAAAATTCTAAGCGTCGTCGTGCGTTACGCATGAGGTATCCTGCTCGTTACGCGACTAGATGAAATATAAAGAGATACACATAGTTGGAACGTGACCTTTGTTGCGTGTAATTACACATTCAGTAATTTTTCAAAGCTGCGCCGTTTGTCCTTCATTGGTAAAGATGGTGGATGTTTTTTATTTGCGACTCTCGTGACGAGGAGAGTCGCTGCTTGCACGCCGGCGAGTCAGTCTGAAAAAGGCGGGAAATGGACGGACCGACGGACGATTATGTTTGCCACGCGCCTCTGAATGATATGGAATTCCATCTTTTTCAAAACGACCTCAACGAGATCGTGATGCTGGAGAAATGTGAACGCGATGTACGGCAAAATGGCGGGAAACTCAAACAAAACTCTACAAATCCCGGGCAGTTCAACGGTCCTTGATAATCTTATCGCTCGCGTAATTATCGTCATACTGTAGAGCATTTTTCTTTCGTTCTTCGCGTGGTAACCCTTCGATGATCGTGCCTTTCTTTTTACGATTAACGAATTCTAACTTCTTGCGAAATGAATTGGGGACAAGTGCGTGCCTTTTTTATACGAATAATTCAATACGTGAATGTATCATGTAGATCTGCTATGTTTTTTCTTCTTTCTAGGATCAGTCATCGGAAGAAAAACCAACACCAACTAAAAACAGACGTGGTGGTACGAAAAGACTTTCGACGCTCGAGAGGACAGCTCAGGAAAGTGAAGCAATTATAAAGGTGTGGGTTCATTTTTCATTGAAATATTCTTTAAAAATTCAAATATGTTCAGTTCTTTGTCTTTTGCTAATTTTCCCTCCATTCAGTTTTTCTTGTAGTTGTGTGTGCTTACGTGAGCAAAGGGTTTCGGGAGTGGGGATAATATGCGCCGGTATGGTTGAGGAGGGGGCGGGAAGGGAAGGGAAGTATGAATGGAAGGGATGAGTTCTACCAATTATAATTTAGGCGCCAAATATGAATAAATTTATTTTTTCATTTACTACTTTTCTATCTACTTTTCTTATTTACTTTTGATGTGTATTAATTTATTTATTGCTTTTCTCTATTTTTTCTTTATGATCCCATAATATTAACTATATTTATATAGACATGTATTTTAATGAGTGAAAATTATATGTTCTATGTTATGTTATAGACCTTAAATGCACCAGGTGGAGAAATGGAAGGTAGAAGACGTACACGTAGTTCAGCTCGTGGTTTGACTTCATCGTTACCTGTACCATCACCACCAAAGAAAGAAAAAAGAGAACCAGCACCCACAAGAGGTACTGGACGTGGACGCGGGCGTCCTAAAAGACAAGAAAAACATAACGAGAATAACACGGATGAAGAGGCTGCAAATAATAAAAATGAAAAACATTCTGAAGAAGTATCTTCAAAAATGGAGGTTGAAGAAAATAAAGAAAGTAAAGACACTGAGACGACAGAAAGTGAAGACAAAACCACAGATGAGGTAGAAAGTAAAGATAATACTGAAAAGTTGCCTGATACAAATTCTAAAGAAGATAAAGGAGCAGAAGAATCTGAAAATTCTGCAGAAGAATCCAAAAGTACTGGTGCCAGTGAAGAAAAGAAAGAGGAGGATGTCAAAGACAGTTCAGACTCGAGTCAAGATGCGACAGATTCTACGGCAGAAGCACCACCATCTTCATCAGAATCCCAAAATCCTTCTAACGTCACTCCTTCTGATGAAAATAAGGAATAACCTCCTTTCGCCTGTTTTACCACATTCTCATGTAAGTCTGCTTTATTATATTGTACTTTTATTCATTTCAAGAAGTTTATGGTGTGTTTATGTGTATGTGTGTGTATATACATACAGCACACATACATAGTGTAGAAAAGAAAGTAGAACTATAATTTTGAAATTTTATGTCTCTGTGACACAAAAAGAAGGATAATATGTCTTCTGTTTATTAAAATAATAATACTTTAAGTTCTATAGTTTATGTTATACTTCCGTTTTACAGTAATTGTATCAAGTAATCTTTGTTTAAAATTTTTGAAAAATATATTATGAAAAAAATTAAGTTTATAAATTGTAACAAAATTATAAAATATGCTCTTTTACTGTAGCAGGTACCAAGGCGGCGCACACATTGGGGTATACAAATCCAGGCCCCAGGTCTATTCTAACTAATTGACACTTTATTGTCAATCATTATTCTAATCAGCTCATTTTATTATCAGTTAATACAATGATTTGACATTCAGACATATTTGTTTGAATAATTTGTAATAATAACATATATTTTCCTTACACGTACTTCTTGGTGCATGTAGCTTTTTTAATTGGATTTTACTTGTTATAGGTGAAAACACCTTTGTGTTGATTAGATAATGATTACAATTAAAGGTGTGGAGCATATGTTGTTCATGTACAATGATAATATTATTGTAAAATATATTTAATATGGACTTATATAGAGAGAAGTTGGTTTCAAATCAGAACTGAAGTTGAGACATTAAAAAATGTCTTCCATTCAGATCTGATATGGAAGTAACTGAAATTAATTCGTACATAGCAAATTACTGTAATACCTTACTTATATAAATGATGACTGAATGATATGGAATATATGAGAATTATGGTGAACTGATTTCTCTTTTTCATGGAATGCAGAAATAAACTTTCTGAGAAATGTGTGGGAACGTGATCCATTATGTATCCTTCCTTTTTTTAATGTTACTAATGTTAACCAATCTTTTATTATGTTCAGTTTCATTTGTTTTATGACTAACACTTCTATGAGACATGTAATTCTACCAAAGTATCGTAGTATTCGTTCTCAAATAAAGTGTAAGTTTATAACTTGAATTTTTTAGTTTCAAATTTAATTTTTGTTAAATTTTTTAACAAGTCTGTCATGTTCACACAAGTCCTGATTAATAGGTTTACATTTTACTTCTACTGGTCCAATATTAAATATGTTAATATTATTGTGTATTTGAACGGTTGTGAATGTACAGATAGATTATATGATACACTACATTTAGAAAATCCACACTTGATGAGACACCAATAACATGAAATTGAAAGAATGCTGTAAAGTGTAATCATGTGCAATGAGAAGAATATTTAAGTTTAAAAGGCATCTAGGTCGTGCAGTAGAGTCTTGCAAAAAATTGCTATTTTATATTGCAGGGCTCTCAGATTTCTGTAAGTTTGCCTACTGTTTTGCAACAATATTCTAGTGGTTGTTAAAAAAATCTATTTAGATTGTGTACTTTTAAGTACTATGGATAAGCTTTGTCATTCCATGTTGTCTTTTGTCATTCTTTTTTTATTGTAAAAGATACTTCATGTAACAAAAAACAGCTTTTGAATTGGAAAAATTAAAGTCAAATGTCATACACGTGTAAATAGTTGACATAGCTCTGTGGGTGGCAATTGACTTTATATTTATTGTCTTAAAAAGCCACAGTTGCAAGAGTACTAAATGGAAGTACTCTGTTGTACAGGGTGAGCATAGATTAATGTTTTCTTAACCTAATCAAAACAGATCATATAATAGCGAGACACATTAATACATTTTCTAAACATATGTAGAACAATAAATAATGTAGACAATGATATGAAGTACACATGGGGTTTGGTATCAAACTATTTACAACACAGTACTCTCAAAAAAATAAAAATATAGATAGTAATTTGAGAGAAAAAAATAATTTTGTGTTTAATATCATTCAGTCTAGAAAATATGTATGTTCTTTGTTTTAATAGCTACACTTTAAAAATGATATGTTATGTTTTACTAATTCTTCTAAATTTGCCATAGCATTGTTAACCGACAGTTCATTTTAGGTTTAAAAACAATGATTATGTATCCGATTGTCTACATTGCTCAAATGTTTACTATTTTATATAATAAAGTATGAGAATATAAATCTAGTACAAGTATGGAGAACTCAAAATGCTACTCGATACATAAATACCTAAAACATAAAAAATTTGAAAATGTGTCACAAATTCAATATCAGAGGGTAAGTTTTAGTGTCTCGTTGAGTGCGGCATAGAACTAGTATATAGATATACATATATTAGGTAAATAATTGATATGTTAACGGCAATGGAGTTATGAGCTTGTCTTCTAATAGATATATCTTTTATAAGGCAAGCATTACAAGATATATGAAACAAATATTAGCATTTTATCTTATTAATAGAAAAGGTAAAACAAATTACTAAGAATTTAATTGTGAACGTACGACAGGCAATAGTTTTTATACTGTGTATCTCTTGGTTCGGGTCAAATTTTATAGTGAATTTATTGTGTAGCTTATAAAGTACCATGCAATTGTTTATAATTCTTCATAGGTATATCCAAAAGTGTACCTAAGTGCTCATATAATCTGTTTTGCTCTATTGCTATTTTTATTATGATAGGACTTCAAAATGCAAACGATTGTGGTTATCATGGGGAGATTTGATCGACTTTTGTAACAAAACTGCTTCTATCAATAAAATCTGTACGATAATACTATTAGTACATATGATCAATTCTTAACAGTTTTGCTTCCATAACACAATAAACGTATATACAGTTAAAGTAGTAACGATATCGTGTTAAAAAAGTGACTTGACGATAAAGTCGAGTGTGTGATGATGATGTGAGCCTGTTAGACTAGTAGTTTATTCATATTTACTCGCGATAAAAATAGTATACAGAAAAAATGAAGTTGTATATATTTACGTAAAGACGATTGAACATATTGTGTATAATAAACTGCTTATTAGATACATACGCATACATATCGATATAGTTTTAAACAAATAATAAAGAAAAAGATACTGTTAATTCTTTGGTTAAAGATAATATATATTCAAAAAATAGAAAATTGAAATTTTTTGGATACTTAATAAGCAGTTACGTCATTTCCTGCGAATGTGTAGTTAAAATCAAATTTTTTCGTGCGACATAGCACGATACAGCCATCTAATGGTGAACGCGCGAATTACGTAAGCTACGATAATGCCGTTAGATGGCTGTACCGATTATTTTTTTATATGCGCGGGGTAATGTCTATCGATATATTATGAAAATATTAAAAGATTCTTATACAAATGTTCGTTTGATTTATCATTCGATTAAACTTAATTGCAATAATAAAGTTTCACAAATTTTTTCAAGGTTTCGGAGTATATCTATTTCGGGACGTGAAAACAATGGTGTTGCATGAAAGTAAATACGGTTGCCTACTGTAAGGCGTATGTATTATATTATTAATACATTTTTTGTTTCCAGCGTTCCTTCTACAAGGACATTGTTTAATTTTTCTGTACGTATAGATTTACCTATAATTCGAAGATTTTGATCATAAATTTGCTCACAAAATATGTACATCATTTGGTTACTTACATTTTATTAAAAAAATCACTTGTTATTTTTATTATTTTTCTCTCAAGAACAAAAGAAACAAAGGGTTAAAGATATGTGAGAAAGGGAGAAAATGATAAAAATGGAAAAATGTTGTATAAGCAAGGAACTCGTTTAACTGACGAGTAAACAAGCGAAATGACTCATCGGTCTCTTGTCACGTTCGAGAAAGGGGGACAACGATAAGCGAAATAGGAAGAAATTGGAAGAAATTTACTACGCTGGAAACATCCTTTGGAAAATGCAGCAGGGCTTACCTAAATTTCAAGCCAGTTATCTCCGTTTTATTACGATAAATAAAGTACCGTGAACTGTACTTTGAATACGAATTATTTTTGTGACATTTAAATGGAGAAAAACGTAAACGAAGTTGTTTAAGCGAAACCACTTAATGACCGGCAATTAAACATCGGAGTAATTAAAAGAGTATTAAATCTGAAGTCCTTGCTTACAATGTAATTCAATTCTGTAAATTATTATACTATACAATGTAGCATTTATTTAATAAATAACCGAAACTAATTTATATACGTATTTATCATCTTTTCATCCTTTCTACGAAGCGTATGTGACTTCAATCATATTTCCTGGCGTCTCTGTTAAACGATCTATGCCATACTATCAACCCTTATGAACACGCGGTAAATAGGTTTTAATTTACGCTCGAACGATGGTACGTTCGAAATTAATCTCTCGCTAAGTCAAGCAACAAAGTGATTTTCAACCCTGGCTAGGGATCGTATTCTAGTTTTAGTAGTTAAATACGGGAGGAATAGATCAACGATGAAAGAAGAGAAAAAAAGTAATTATAACGTGTGCGCTGAATTTTTCACGATGTAATTTCCTCCTCTTTTCGCACGAGACTGGCAAAGGTCCTTGCGTGCCAATACGACGGGTCGAGGTTTGGTGGCTCCAGACGTCCTGGCAACGATACGAAGGTTACCGTCTTGTTTTCTTGTTCCCTTGTCTCGTTACTGTTTTCAAGTGTATACGGTCAAAATTACAATCGAAAGTTAATCTTAACCGTTTGTAAATAGTTAGGCCTATACGCGTGTCTATTTCCGACTTTCGTTTTTCCTTACAGTGTCGCTCATTTCACGATAATTTCTTTCGATATACAAAAAGGAATGCCCAAATAGATAAATGCTCGGAGGAGAGATGAACGACTCATTAAAGAAGACGAAGCGAAGCTATACCGTCAAACTACCGCGAGACGGCGGTGCAACAAAGTGGACCAAGTGAAATGGATGCACTTCGTTGCGTCGCCTCGTCGATGCGCGGTGGTCGTTTCCGATAATTAAACGTCAGGATGGTCACGGGACGAAGGGAGATGACACGGATAGTCGACTCGTTCGAAAGGCACTAAGCCTTCGACCTCTCTCCAACTAGCTAGCTCGTCGTCATCGGCTCGTTTCTTGCTTTTGTCGGGATAACGTTCTCGGTACTTTGCGAACGGTTCCTTTCGACCTCTTTTTCCTAATTTTTCTTCCTTGAGAAGTCTTCGTCGACTGGAGGGATTGATTTCAATGAGCTAGGTACATTGAAAAGATTTCAAAATATTTATTCCGTTTATATATATATATGTATGAGAGGATTATATACGATTATAAAACAACACGTGTGCGTGATGATAATCATTATAACGTACTAACATGATCTTACATGGATCTCGCCGCAGAGAGTGTTAATTGCATCTCCCAACGCAAACAGAATGTCGACCGCAAAACCACCAAGGAATCGCAGGATAGCCCGTGGATCGTTCAATGCGTAACTCGATATTTGTGGTGTCCAACGGTCGATCGACGTTCGATATTATTTCCCTCGATAGCGTACACGGGCATCCGGCGATTGCTTTGTACGACGTTCTAAAGAAAACGATCCAAACTTACGTCAGTATTTAAACGGTGATATGTTTTTTTCCGCCTAAGGGATCTATCTATAGTTCTTGCTCGAAAAATTGTACGAAAATGATGCGCGCTTATCGAAGGACTCGTTAATATATCACGCTATGTTTTTCTAATATCGATTCGAAATCAATACAAACGTATGCACGACTGTCGAAGCTTTTGCAAACTGCGCCGAATCCGCTGATCTAGATGTTGCGATCTGAAAGAAGTATGATAAATGGTAAGACGGTTCGTTCTCGATGATCTTTCGTGTAATACTGTTATCGATGTTCCGCTCCATAACAATCCGTCCCGTTTTGTTTATCAAATCATCGACACAGGGAAGGTCAGGGTAATGAACTCGGAAGTGAACCATAAACTAATGACGGTGTAAAAATAGCAACGATGCGTGGACGACACAATCTATCTCCGTACATTCTTTTCCTTCCTTCTCGGAGCGTATGCTTGTCCGAGATTCCTCGTTCTCTCTCTCTCTCTCTCTCTGTCTCTTTCTCTTTTACTCTCTCTTACTCTCTTTTTCTCTTTCTCTCTCTCATTTTCTGTTCTTCTTCCGTCGTTAAAACTACCATCTGGGGTGGAACCTAGAGAGGAATTCGATCTAGACTGGATCGGGTGCAGGTGCAAGCAGCTGCATACTACTGCTCGACTTAGCGATCTGTAAATGTAAAGATTCTTTCGTCAGCTGGCGAAACAAGAAAACCATTTTTAGTACATACGCGATTCTCTCTCCTCATGCAACTTTTCGAGAGGTAACGCGAACAACCTTTTTATGTAAAGTACTCCACTGTACGTTCGCACGAAAAACATTCGATCGATCGCGTTCCATCGTTATAAGAGAGGAACGTTCTCTTTAAAAGGAAAAAAGAAAAGGACAAAAAAAACATAATGAGACCGCGTTTCCTCATTATTTTACCTGCTGAGGTTGAGAATGCGATTTTCTCGCGTAGACTTTGAGGACCCTGCAATTGCACGCGACCGACAGTGCCACCGAGAGACCCTGAAAAGGACGAATTATATGGACAAAGAAATAAATGTGTTTCACGACGAGGAGTGAGCGAATAGGAATGACACAGATCAGGTGGAGGGGATTCAAGGGGGAAGATAGATAGGGAGGGAAGAAAAAAGAAGTACAAAAGTGGTAGATAAAAAATTAATCAAAATTCAGGAGACAAATGTGTATCGTCGTCGATAACGACACACTACGGAACACGCCCACTGCGAAGCCATTTGCGTGGAGAAACGCGAGGACTATCGACGCACCTTCTCGTCGTATATCATGTCGTCGATTTTATATGGCGAATTATTTCAAAAACTTCAACTAACGTCCGTAACGACGATCGCGACACGCTCGATTCGACGAGACAAGGTCGACGCGAAGAAATCAATGTTGCAAAGTCGTTTATGATTTAGCCGCGAGATATCGAACGTCAAGGGGGAAAAAGTTATTTGTGAAACTTTTCGATCAAGAAGAACAGAATTCCGCGCATTCTTTGTCCGAGTTGCGGTCGACCGAATGGCGGGTTCTTTCCGGCTCTCTGAAACGCGATTGAATTTTATCAGGGATCAATTATAATCGATACTTTCAAAACGCAAAACCTCCGGGGCGAGAGAACTCGAGCGAAAATTGAGCCAATTGGGTAACGAATTCGAAAACTCGGTGAAATCGTTCTTCCTACGCTACTCGTAACTTTCTCGACCCTCCAAAGGGATCCCTCGAGCTCGCTCGTTCGTCGGTATGCGAGAATATAGCTGCGGGCGAGGCGTTCCACTTCCTCTTCTTTTCTTTTCTATAAATGATGAAGAGAAAGCGAGGATACATGCCAAGGAGAGATTCACAAAGGGAATGCAGATAAGGGTGGAGGAGAAAGGGACGAAAGGAAAGTGCTCTTTATATCATATTACGATTATTGCCTCTCGAAGCTGCGTAAGATTCGCATTTACCTGAAGCGAATGGCCCGTGCAAAAAACGGCCCATAAAAATGGCATCTTCCATACCCTGGAAGCCACACCGCAAGCGGCAACGAGACCCACTATCAGGCAGACCTTTAAAAAGAGCATCAGTTGCAAGGTGCGCCTTCTCTTCATTTTCTCGCGTTGCTTGATCTCCAGTTGCATGCTACACGTGTACCTGCGCGCGTTCGATATCGATTAATAGTGATCCTCTTCGACAGGGAAGAGCGAGCGAGTTACAAGCTCTCGTACGAAGCTTTCAATACCTTGATACGATCGCGGCTTTCACGAGGTAATATCCGGAGGCCAGGAGAAGAAGGACGATCGGTAATCCGTAGGCGTAGACCGTTGCGTTCGTTCCAAGAAACCTGAATAAGAGAAGCTTCGGATAGTAAAGGAAAAAAAAGATCTATCGAAGGACACGGTCTTACGATATAACTTGAGCCGTTTCGATATCGTGATGCGCGTCAAATTATTTGCGTTTCGCGATCTTCGAATTACAACGTCGAAACATGGTGACGAAAGGAGATAAAAAAAAATAGAACAAGAGGGAAGAAAAGGCGAGGAAATAATATCTTATCTCACGAGTCAAGTGGCTGAAATTAAACCCAATTGTAGAACCGAGCGCGGAACTCTTATTTTCGCTCCCGTTTGCCTTCTTCTCTAAGGTCTGACTCGTTTCTTCCTTTACTACTTATCCAAGCTACACCGCAATCGTGCAGTAGAAATGAAGCGAATGGGTCGGACGAACGCCTTACAATTCTACACTTCCCGTCGTTGCGAGAACCAACAAAGCTTTTTATCTTTTAGATAGCTGACGGAAATGATAATCCAAAGGACACGTTAAACATCATTCGCACGCCCTTTTTTCGATCGATAAACCGAAGAATTCGAGCGTGGAAAAGGAACTCCCGTTTAGCTCTCCCTTTTCTCGGTTGAACCTTTCGGTAGTCTGAAATCGAGCCTTATCACCCTTCCGTGTCTTCCATCTCCGGTGCAAGAGAGAAAAGAAAAACGAGGAAGAGAGAGGAAAAATCTTAGCAGGGAGGCGAAGACAGGCTGGAGGATAGAGGAAAATGATCTAACGGTCTTTACGGAGTCCGTTCTTGCTGATGAAAAGACGAATAAAAGGATGGAAAGGATGGTGGTCTTGTGGGATGGGCAAAGAGTTCCGTGATTTTTCTCTCTCTCTCTCTCTTTCTCTCTCTTTCTCGCTTCTAAAAGGTACTAGCTAACGTCACCGACTCGAGCAAGGATATCGAATTACTTCGGATTTACAGGGAAATCTCGGAGGAAAGCAGAAAGGGAAGGGTGAAGCAGTGGGCCAGTTTTCTCACCAGCAGTTGAACGGCGTGAGATCCACGACGTTCCAGAAATCGTTGCTCTCTCGGCTTTGCAAGAGGGTGGCTAGGGCGAGAGTGACGAGGGGCGCGCCCCAGGCGAAGACGCTGTACTTGAGGTACGTTGGTGGGTCGTCACGACGTGGTATCGAGGCCACCGTAGCATACAGATGATGGCACATCGCAGCCAACCAACAAACTACCGATACCCTCAGATATTGAAGGCTCAATCCGAGGGAGATGCAAAGCTCCGAATCCTGAAAGCCGATTAAAGCGTCAGTATCTATCCATTTTATTTAACTCCTTCTTTTTTTCTTTTCTCCGATTGTCACTTTCACTCATTCCTTTACAGTTAATAAATGTGTAAATTTATTGTACAACGTGAATATAATAAATGACACTTTATTTTTATCATACCCCCACATTAAAACATTATTACAGAAATTTGTCGTCGTGAAAAAGGAAGGACGGTACGGGACAAGACAAAAATCTGAAAGATTTTACACGACTCGACGCGAAGGGTACTCCGACCCATACAAAATGATGCTTTCACGTCCCTCGACCATCCCGCTTTTACCCATCTAAGGACTCATCCTAACGACGCGCTCGTGCTTCGAAAAATGTATCAAGACCCATCTGGCTCGTGATACGAAAGCACGTGATTTATGATAAACTATTTATTCTCGGTTGCTTCTCGCCTTCCACGTGGATTCCCCCGCCTTCCTCTCTGCAAGCCCATATCTCCGCGCTACACTCTTTACCTCATAAAAGATCGTTGATTTTCGTTCCTCCGTTTTCCAGGTAAAAACAGCAGCTCATCGTATCTCAATAATGCGCCCGATTATGCGTATATTGTATCTTTCTCCAGAAGAATATTCCCATTGTATTTCTCGTCTATATTGGAAAAGTAATACCGGGGAATTTATGAACTCCAACATCGTAATCTAAAATTCGTAAGGGCTCGGATTAATTAAAATTCTGAACATCCCTACAAGCTGTGTTATACCGAACGAGATAAGGGGTTGCGAGGATTTATTTAACCTCGCCAGGATCGTGTTTCAACGTTGATTAAGACTCTAAAGCGTAGCTGTTTGTCTTTCTTCCTTCGTATAATTAAAAAGGGCGCGTAAGTATTTCGCAGATTCGCCTGTAATGTTCGTTAAAGCGTACGCCCACACGACGGAAAGAGTAAAAGAAAGAGTTCGCGCACACGCCGCGTCATTGTCCCTAATGTCTTATGTCAGTCTACACGAAGACTACGTTTTGTCAATTAAATTCTCCAAGTTTGAAGAGCGACGGCACTCTTCAAAGATAATTCTAATTCCTTCGAGAGTCGACGAACGCGTATAGGAAGGCTCTATTCTCCCTCCCTTTCTCACTTTCTTTTACCTTCGTCTCTCGATTACGAGGCTTTCGAAAATTTCGAGAGAGTTTCGTTGATTAAATTTTTAAAAGGAAAGTCATCCCATCCTCTTCCTGTTTTCCCCTCTTTCTCTCTTTCTCTCTCCCTCTTTCTCCGTTATGCTCCTCTTTCTCCGCGAATTCTTCGATCTTTCTAAAAAAACATCATCGACGTCAAATATCGCTTAGCAGAAGTGGATCTTAACAACGTTACCCATTATCCATTTCGATTTCGAGTATTGAATCGCTAACGTTGTTTGTGCCCGAGTTAAAAAGAATATCGAGGTTGCCGTCTAGAAAAAAGATGGATTCTATTCATAAAGGATGAAACACTCTATATTACCGATGTTTGGATTATAACGAGATGAATCGCGAGAAGCGAAGAGCTATTGTTTGCACCTATTAATTGATATATAGCTAAATAGAGAGATGGATGGATCGATAAGCCCTGAATAATTTCTCCATTAGTCAGCAGTATCGTATTCATGCAACAACAAGTTCGTTTCCTCCATAATACTCTCTCTCCGGTCCATCGTACGATCACGTAGCTACAATAAATTTTGGAAATATTTGCAACGGCGGCTGTTAAAGTGATGTCTTTGTCAGTTTGACTTTCGCAATTTCGTTCGAACGTGCGTTCCGTGCTCAACGAGTCGAACGACGAAGCATCAATGGGGGTTATAACGACCCTGAATTTTGCAGAATATGCGTTACTTCGGACGTGGCGCGCTTCGATGCGAATAACGATTCGCTTCGGTACCGTGGCTCGTAATTGAAGTAATTATTACTTCGAATCGTTAACGTCCAGCCATGCAGTCGGGCGCGTAACGAAAAAGGAGCCGAGACCGTGATTAGAATCAATTGTTGAGCGTTCGATATACATATAACAGCGAAAGATGTATCTCTATTGAGGGATGTTTGAAAAATAATTTAAAATCGTGCGAGCGACGCGACGCGACGCGAGGTGTGATATTTTGCCGTTGACAAGGCAAGAAAGACGACGGCGTATGGCAAGTGGATGTTCTCGCGACGAACTCGTGGGAACGACAGGGCCGCTCTTTCGTCGCAGCATCTTCGCCTACTTTCGCAGAGAGAAAAGTACGTTCTAGTGAGACTATAAACTTCCCGGGGATGCAATTACGAGGCTAGAGGAAAAGAGAGAAGACGAGAGAGTGGAAAACAAGACGCTGGCTTACATTTTTCTCGATGCTTTGCAACGATCCGTTCCACATGTTCTCCATGTATATCCCATGTCCCGAAAACAAAGGGCTGCCTCGTCATTCTTTTCACGGAACATAAAATTTAACAAGACGTTTTATCCGACTTCGTGGAAATTCGCGTCGGTGAATCGAAGTGTCATTTTTACCGTGGTAGGTAGTACGATTAATCGAGCGCGCCTTTTCAAAAGGAGATAAAAGATCCTTTCGTGGCTTTTATCATCCTTTAGACGGTCCACCCGTAGCCGGTCCTTGGCGAAAGGAAATAAATACGAAGGAGGTACGATCGATCGTGTGCTTTTCTTGCGTAACAACGGCCCATTATCCCCTTTGGAAATACTCGCGTGTTTGTCGGACGATTTTTTTCTCCCGAGGAGAAGCGAATCCTTTATCTCTCCTTCTCCGAGACTTAATACGTAATGATCGTTCGTAACGAATTATGCAAGGGAGTAAAATAAATCTCCGGTTAATTAAGTTGATTAAATTAATCCATCCAGCCGGGACGAGTAGTACATGCTCGACTTACAAATTACGGCAAGGTTCTTCCGTTGTGTAGCTTTATTTCCTCGAAGGCTATCCTCCCCCGCGTGCGTGCCTTTTACACATATACAAGCTTGACGTATGGGCTGTCGAGAGCGAAACGAGGACGGACGATTTGAAGGAGCACGTCGCCCACGCAAACTTCAATTAATAGCGCGCGCGGCAGAACGGCACGCATACGGTTACTAATTGATCGAGCGAAATAGAATCGTGAATTCCCCTAGTTGGATTTCTCCTAAGGAATGAAATGGGTACGACCGAAGACAAATCGTCCATTTACCACGCTCCACTCTTTCATAAATTCCGAAGGATCGAGTTGGTTTCCTTCACGCGTCGTATTTCCTCCATCGATCCTTGAAGAAGGAACGTGAAAAGTGCTCACGATAAGTTCGCACGAGCCGCGAACGAAACGATCGAGTCTCAAAAGTCTTACCCCTTTAAAGGTGCGCGTTCGCAAAGCGAAACGAGTTCGATGGGGCAAACCACCAGCGGAATCCTTTCCTACGTGACTCTTAGTGGATCGATCGGAGATTATACTTGCGATTCCTATCGCTTCGCAGTGAACTTCATCGCATTTCTTATTCGCCTCGGTCGGTCGGTCTTTTAATGATTTTCTCGGATAGTTTCTCTAATCGCGAGAGAGAAGACATTTTCCGCTTCGGACATTGAATTCCGTTTGTCCGGGATTGCCCGTTCAAATTAATCCGTTTCGTAGGAACAAGGCCACGTCGTGGAATGACTTTCAGGGTGATCCTCGTACGATCCGGCACACATAGACACGAGAGACACAAGGGTTCAAAGGGAAACGTACGTGGACCGCCTTTCGAAACTACCGTATCTCAGATAGCGGAAAAGTACCACGGGAATAAGGATCCCGGCTCTATCTCCGATAGACTTTTCAACGGCGGTAATCCCGTTGGGTTATCCAGCATCGGTTCGGCTGGCGCGTTACCTCCTTCGAGGTATTACACCAACGGTATAAGGGTGGATGTTGCGTAAGGTAAAAGAACTAGTAAATCGAATTACTGGTCGCGAAGCAACCCGAGTTGCAATTTTATAACGCGTACCTGCTCGCGCTTGCGGAAAATATCGTGCCGATGATGGAGAGGGCGAGATCAGAGGGCTGGTTATACGATTTTACGAAGAAAACTTTGCGAGAGTATGGACGGACTTTATCTTGGTTGGTACACGCGAGAAAAATTGCCTGGTATCGATTTATATTAAGAATTCCATTTAATATACCACGTTGCGTTATTTTCTCCTGTAAGTAGTATAGACTAAAATCTACGAAACTAATCTTCCAAAGGCGATGCTCTTGATTTATCGAAGTACCGTTTTCGCTTTTGAGTACCTTCTACCGTCACTTTATTGGATAATTTCTGCATGTAGTGGTGCGAAGAGAGCTGGTTTACTCGTAATTTATATTTTTTAAGTATCTCGTTCACTCGAACTCCTTCTTCTTCCTCGGACGAATCGACTCCGTGATCTCTCGGCTTTAATGAATGATAATTGCTTAACACCCTTCGAAGTTTAAGTTGAGGGTAAATCTTTGTAATGGATGTTTTGACGATGTTGAAAAAGTAATCGAAGGAGGGTGAGAGGTATCCAGCTGACTGGAGGATAATTTACGCGTAGATTAAAAGTCGCCTGTGACCGATAGGGAAGATTAATCGAGGGACAACGAGCGAGGGCTCGCTTTGCTTTCGTTCCTTCTTAAATCCGTGCTCGTCGAGTTTCCATACTGTTTTCCGAAAGGTTATTAAAATCGCCCCAAGGTTGTGAATAATTTTTGAATAGCGACGCGTTCCTTCTAAAAAATGAGGAAAGACCAGAAAACAAAAGAACGAACCGAAGACAAAAGTCTAATTCCCTTTGTCTTGGGCATAAGAAGTGCGATAGAAATTTTGAACTCGCTCGAAGTACTCTCGAGGAATAGAGAAGGTATAAATGAATGGAAACAGCGTTCGGAGAAGTCGATTCTCTCTTCTTTCGACTGAGATGTCACTCTTCTTTGGACTCTTGATTACATTTACCATCCAATCTCTCTTTTGCGAACGTCATCGAGGTGATCCACTTCGTATGATTACCTTCTCCACGTAATTTGTTCTCGTGAAAATTAGTACACAATATTTTACCGTCGAACACGAGCTCGAAATTTACTTTATTAAATATTCATACGTGCTTTCGCCGCGTGTCATATCGCGTAAGTTTCATGTGCAGTACATATATGTATGTCCATACATACCTACAACGAACGATCGCATCCGGCCGGCCGTTCTTAAAAGCAATTATCGTGAAAAGCTCTCAACCGATTTTAACGAGTATCGATACGATTCAGATAGTGCTCGTTTCCCCTTATTCCCTTTTTTACAGTCCGTGAGCAGTCTCAGAAGCATTATTACACGCTCCTCTAAATACGATGTCTCTACGTACGACTAGTATACAATGTCGATCGAGAATTTGATTAAACTTTTCCTCGCAACAAATTTCGCGCAATAATGTAATGGTGATCGAGTGAACGAGTAGCCTAGTGAAACGTTGTAAATGAGGGATAAGCGTTAATTAAACTTCGTTATACGATTATCGGCTGGTATGCGAATTTCTCTGATCTTCCCGTTAACGCAAATCCTATTAGCATCGCTGTAACGTTACTACCGCGAAGACCATTCGTTAAATGATAATGATCTTACGAATGTTTCGATTTCCGCGATAAGATGACTATGTATCCAAGTAGACCATTCGAATCCATTAGTGTGCCATTAACACCTTGAGTGCCATGACGGTCATCGGTGAAGGACACTCGATGTTGTAGATTGTGTTTGAAATGTTTATAAATTTGATTCCTTAACATTTTCGATCACGTAACTATCAATTGTAAAAATTGTAAGATCTAATGTAAAGAATATCATAACGAATTCTTCATATTTTTATTCCAAACATAATTATAAGCAATATTAAACGAATCTATGGGATTATGCAAAATCGACTCGGCACTCAACGTGTTAATCTTTTCCATCTTTCCTTGCGGATATTTCCAAGATAAAATAAATCCACGTAGTACGAGCTTAAAGTTACGCGGAGTGTGCACAGAAAAAGGAAAAAGAATAATATTATATGCAGGGCGGACGTGACTTCGCAAACTTTTTGAGTCCGGCTTATTCCCTTTCTACGGAGAGAAAGGTTAAACATACTCGACGAATTCCGAAGATAGCGTGTAAGATCCGTTTTCCGTACGTAACACGGCCGTTTCGATCTCCGTTCGCGTCCGTTTGCGGAATAGTAGGTAAAGCACGAGCCTAGGCATTCGAGACGCGAATTTTAAGCCCCGAGCTCGTTGACTTTGAAAGGCATACTGCATTGCGGTTCTCCTATCGGACTACTCTCCGAACAACGATTTCCTATCCTTGCTTTCTGATAGTAAAACAAACGTTTCAATTATTGTATCATCGAGCGTGACAGTTATACGTACCCATCGATCGTCGGAGGCTATATTTTCTTTAAAAAGCAGAACTTATGAATTATTAATGCGTCGCTGAAAAATAAACAAGAGCATATAGAGCATAATTCGTCGGAAAGTATTGGCCGGTTGATCGCAAAATCGTAGCAAAATAAGCGAACCCTTATTGTTAAAAATCCCCGGCAACAAAACGAATGAAATCGATAAAGAGCGCGGTTCGAATAACAAGACTATACATCTAGCTCGTTGGAATACCGAGAAGATGCATCTTCCTGTATTACACTCGCGCACGATCGTACTTTACCTTCCCTTCGTCCCTCTCTTCGTATTACTATACATACATATGTATATTCTGTTGAAGTCCCTGGTTCGTAAACGTGTGCAAGGGTGTCAATGTGCGTCCACTTTGATTACGTATGCCGACGATAAAAGTTACAAACGTTGTTAAAATACAAGGATCGCTCACCGTGCTCTCTGTAAAAAAGAATTTTAAAAAGAACGCTGGGAATGTTTGGTTCTTTTTGTTCGTAGAACCGGTAGCGCGTTTAGAATTCTTGCAAGCGTGCTTCAAAGTGTCACATTTTACTTTCCAATAATTTAAGCCTTAAATTGTTGTTTTTTTCTTTCCTTTTTGTTCGTCCGATGGAAAACACCGTCGCCATTGATTTTATCTTCAAGATTGCGAGACAAAGTGACTTATGTACATAGTTCGATCGTTCGGTGAGACTTTTGACGCTTAACTTTTGAGACGATTACATTAAGTCCCTTTCCTTTCTTTTCCTTTCCTTTCTTTTCCTTTTCTTTCAATGTACCGGAGAGCTTCCACTTTGATCTCTATTCTGATTTCATTTTTTCTTTCCTCTTTTCAGAGAGATGGCATTCCGATCATCTCAACTTTTAGCGTGTCGACGACAGACAGGAAACGAAGCTGAACTTTATCCACGCTGATCGATGTTCCGCATGGTCTTTCTACGAAGCTTTTCTTTCCCACTACCTCGCTAACGTCGTTGAGGATCGTGTAGTTGTCAGAAAAATAAGACGACGACATTGGCTTGAAGCGTGAAGATTTCTCACCAGTGCGATTTCTCACGATCCACTTCCTTCTCGAGAATTTAGCGATTTAAGATCACGAAGGCTGATCAGCGATTGTAACTTTTAATCTGCAAATAAAAGGTTTATTTACTAACGGTAAATCTCTTTCTTCTCATGTTGTTTCTCACCCTCTTCCTTTTCCCTTCGCGTTCTTCATGCCGCAATGAAATTTCTCGGAGGCAGTCAATTTCATTTAACGCCATGGTATATCGTATTATCCGTCGTATTTCAAGCAAACCAATTTAATTCCGTGTATTACATTTCGTACGGAATATCTCGCGTTCCAGCACACGAGCGTACGCGTTCCATCCGTCGAGGAGGCTTTGACGGACGAGCGATGTAATTCTACGTGCTCACCGAAGATCGTGTAGACTGCGTGTACATATAGAAATAATAATCGATTCGAACGACCTCTTCCCTTTCTACGGACAAAACAGCTTGTATTATTGTCACCGCTTCTCTTGATATTTTTCACGCGTTGTTTGCTCCCTGCTGCGTGTGCTCGGCTAAATAAAATTGTGCACGCTCGAAAAAATAATCCTGACGTAAATCAGCCACGGCTGAATTTCGATAAGTATTGTATTTTCGCGGGAGAGACGAGCGTTTTCCGCATCGCTTCCCGACGAAGTACTTGCCCGTTTACTCGGCACGTTCCGCCTCAGTAAACCGTAATACAAGGACGTGAAACGCGTTGAGCTTAATGCCGGCCGTAATATATCACATTCCAAAGCTCACGTGGAATGTGGTCTGAAGTATACGCTGAATTTGAGACATATGGTGCTTCGTGCGAGTCCTACTGGATGACGATACGGGAAAGCTGGAAAAAAGCTGTGAGTATTACGCGCGTTGCAAAGAGACTGAGGCAAGAAAGACGACGAGGAACTTGATAACACGCGGAGAGGGGGAAACTACGTATGAACATACATAAGTAAATTAACGATCTGTCTAAACACGCCTCCTTCGAATGTCCTTTCCGTCGATACTCTCTATTTTCGTTTAATCAAAAAACGCGATCAATCTTCGTTGACTGACTTGAAAGACGATCTCCCGATGAAGGTCAGCCATCTGACGACACGTCGAAGATATTCTTCTTGAACGTGCAAATACTATTCGCGAAGATTTCTCGTATTTGCGAAAAGTCAAAGGTGTCGTCCCTTATTCTCATCCCCCTCGCCCCTACTTTCTGTCCATTTTTCTCCGTTTTTCTTTCCTTAACGTTTTCCTCGCTATCTCGCGCGAACGAAGTCGCAGTGGCGGGAGAGCTACGAAATCTATGCTAGGAAAATACGAAAAGTTTCCTTCCAAGTTGAATTTATTTTCCTCTCTTTCCTCGCATTCTCCTCCTCACTCTCTCTCTCTCTCTCTCTCTCTCTCTCTCTCTCTCTGACGCGTAAAATAATGGCGTCGCCTGTGAGTGAGAACGAGAAAGAATTATTGGCAGGCGCTTTCGACGTTTTCGGTTAAAAGATCTACCAACAAACTTTCTATTGTTTCATTCCGCTTAGCCCATAATAAATGCTTGTCTCTTTTTCTTTTTTCTCTTCTTTTCTTTGGTAGGTACATGGTATAAAAAACGTATCACTCTAAGCGATGAATGCGTCACGTGGACAATGCGCGTACAGTCGATGGCGAACCCTCTTTGTTCGATATATCACCGTATATGCACACTCCGGCCGACGCGTTTTTATCCGATTGTATGGCGATGAAATATACGCACAAATGTCTCGGAAAAATGAACAAATACGTTACACCGTAATTATGTACCTGGATCGATCGATCGAAGTTGTAATATCGCTGGCGTAATTGGATTATTTAGCGAGACGACGGGAGAATGCACTTCGTAATGACTTTGTTTTAAATATTCGTCCGTAAAATTGTTACAAAAGAACGATCTGTGCCACAATTTTTTCATAGTCATTCCTGTACCCTCCTCTCTCTTTCTCTCTCCTTCGCTCTATCCCTCTTTCATGATGAACGAGAAAAAAGTCCTTCCTTCTTGACATTTCGGTCACGATAATTATTCCTGCATTCACAATGGTTTCGTACGACGTTGATCGCGCTCGAGGAGTGTGGAAAAAACACATGAGCGCGGGAGGAAGTATGGCAAGACGCGTAGGAGTAACTCGGAGGGAGAGAGAATAAAAATCGGGCAAGTGTGGGAGGTTCGTTTTCCGCGCGGCGCAACCCTTTAAAGGTCGCGCGTTGCGTTTACAGCGCGAAATCATTAAATCCTTCGTGGATGTGTTAAGTGCTCTTCAACGTGTCACCGTCCATACACACGAGCAGAACGTTGCCTACAACGTACGAAACAGTGCCTTAATTACGACAGGAGTTAACAGAGAAAGGGGGTGGGTAAAAGAGGGGAGAGGGAGAGAGAGAGAGAGAGAGAGAGACGACAGGTTAGAGAAAGGAGGGTTATGCTTCAAGCACAACACCTTTATCCTGTAGGCCGTATAGGTTTTACTAATGATGTAAATATTCTTTTTCTCCGTCAACCCTACAAATATACATACATACATACATATCTCCACGTCGCTCATCGTAGCGCGCGCACATATGTACATAGGTTCTCCCGCACATACTTTGTGGAGCTTCGTTCAAAGTTAAAGTCACCGGATGAAATGAACGCTGTGTCCCTCTCTTTCTCCCTCCCTCTCTCTCTCTCTCTCTCTCTTTCATACAATTTTTATGTCACAGAATATATTGCGATATGTGCCACGTCGCACGTTCCTTTCGATTGCGAGAAACTCTCTTCGCCCTTTCGATTTTTCCACATACTTTACCGCGCCTCTCCCACTACCGAGATCCCAAGAATGCCCGCTCACGTTCCTTGCATTCCGGTGAGCGAAAAAAGTGTACCTCGAAGGTTTAATTTTCGAACGAATTTCACCGCGGTATTTTCAAGTAGTTTCTTTATTTTTTTCGCTGACTTCAGCGAGTTCCCCCGAATTTCCATTGGATACATCAGCCGCGTTAATTAAGTTCCGAGTCGTCGACGCTAATCCCAATGAGAGACACGAACGGGACGTTGTTCGTAAAACGCGGTAATAAGAAGGCCGGATGCGTTACGAGTTCAACAAATATCGCAGACGTACTGAAAGATAATTCCCCACGAATACGAGAACTATACCCGTTGAGAAATGGGATACTAAAGGACGCTAAGTATTGTAAGCTCTTACGCGATGCATAAATAAAATGGATGGCTTTAGGTTCTTCTTCGTAATTACGCGCTTACGTCGACAAACAAGCAATTCTTATGCTCGTAAAAAGCCGAAGGTGTCGTCTGCTTGATAAATTATTTAAGAAATCCACTTCCCTCGTGTTTCTACGCTTCCAATGTCACGAACCAGCTGAGGTATGAACGTCTGGGGATAGCACAGAGAACAAAGTCCCATCCTGTTGTTATTCTTACGTTTAAATGTTTCATCGAATTCATAATAAATAGACAATTGATTTTTAATACCTGTTTTTACCACGGAACATTGTCTTTCCCATTCGTTTTATCGACGTTTCTCTGGGACAAAAATTTCCAAGCTGCAAAAAGTCAAAAAGTCAGACCGTATGCGGGAAGACGAATATGGAAACCCTTAAAGGATGGTAGGAATTGCGAGAAGTATCTTTTTCGAGGAAGAGTGTTTCGACTACGACGTAATACTATTTAGAGCTTATGACAATATCGCCATTTTTCCCGCTTTCCACGTCGCAAGCGACGTATACGTGTCTGGATATGTATTGTGTGTGTGTATGTATACACACACACACACACACACACACAAGTATATACAGAGCTTTTCACGAGCGGGCACGTTCCAACAGACTCGTATTTCTAGCCACTTTTCCATTCCCCGCTTTTCCTCATTGCTTTTCTTTGCTCTCCGCTTTCAACGTCCGTCGGAGAGCATCATCTCAAAGGGATCGAGGAAACATTTTCTGCTCTTTTCGCGGTTGATAACGAACGTCAACGCCGTGTTTTCCTCCTCTTCTTACTCCTTGAAGAAATAGCCGCGCGATATATTTCGACGATCTCTCTCGAATGAGGACGAGGACGAGGATGAGGAGGATCCGGAGGACAAAGGGAGAAGAAGACTTAATTAAAGAGAACTTAAGTGTACGGAAAAGGTGAACAAAGAGGAAGAAGATGAGGAAAAGGCACATGGAGAGGGACGGTTACTCGATCGATGATGGATTTCTCTCGTTGTTCGATTGGCTCGTAGCACCGTCGTTCGTAAACGGAATAGAGCTAGTGAAAGGAACAAGAAAAGAGAAATAGATAGAGAGGAAGAGAAATAGAGAGGGGGGGGGGCAAAGAAGTATTGGCTAACGGCTGAAGAGGGTCCTTTCTTTTTCTCTGGTAGGAGATGAACATCGGTCGATGTAGAATCTTACCTGAACACCGCCTACGCCGACGATAAAGAGGAGTTGAACCATGAAGAGGGCTGCCAAGAGATTCATGAGGGTGGTGCCTGCCAAACTCCTCAGATCCGAGAACAGGCTGAAACAAGAGGGAAGAGAGGGTATACTGAATTATTTCCTTGTCGATGATGCCACGTAGGACGGAAGAAACGAAAAAGAACGGACGCTCGTTCGTTCGTATATAAATCACTTGTCACCAGTGGGACGTAAATTTTCACCTCTCCCAACGGAGATTTATATTTTATTAAATCCCCGCCGTGTACATTCGTATATACGCTCTACGCAATTCTACATCGGCGAATTTCATATCTCGCAACGTATGATTTACGCTCCAACTGCACGAAGGTGCGACGAAAAGTATGCGAGCCGACCATTCCCGACGAATGATCCCTTTACACGTGATTCGGATGGAAAAAAACATATTTTCCGGCGTTTAATTTTTAATCGTTCCAAAATCTGCCACATCCAGCGCGCACGGCAAACGGAATTTAATCCAATCCAATATTGATGTAATTGTGGGTTACGCATTTTCATGTATCCATTTGCAAACGGTTAAAAATGTTGTTTTTCAACTGGGCTTCGTACGAACGAGGACAGAAAGATAGAGAGAAAGTAATGAGAAGGGAAAGAAAAGCTTGCGAAAGAGAAACCCTGATCTACGGCAAATTGAAACAGCGATAGTACACATGTTAGATTTAGAACAAGTAAAGTTGATTCAGGCGAAATGTCGAATTTACCGTTAAAAATGAAGAGTTCGTAAAAGGATAGAACACGGTTAAACTCGAGGAAAACTTGCGGACGAATGTGTCCTTCGGGTTGCAGGAAAGAGAAACAGGATTGAATCACTTAACTTGCTTGAAAGAAAAAGAGAAGAATCTGTAAACTAGAGAAAAGAAAAAAGACAGGGACAGAAAGAGAGGAAGAGAGAGAAAGAGACTTACTTTCTTCAAGGAAGACTCCTGAACTAACGTACAAATGCAAAATGTTACCCAATTCCGAACGCGTTGCATTTTAATGCTTTTAATGGGCCATTGGCGAGTAAGAGACCCCTTTCCTTCGATATCTTACGATTTCTACGACTTCAAAATTTCTCAGTGTATTACCTTGAGGTGGATCGCAAAACTTCCCGAGAGAAATATTTCATTAGGCGTTCACGTAACCTCACGTAGTTTGGCCGACTCCTTAATTACGATTTTTCATATCGTCGGTCGTGTTAGTATGTACGGTATCGACTGAAACTTCATCGGTATCGGGCTCGCTTTTTCAAATATTTGTGGTATTTCGTAATCGATCGTATTTCGTTCTTTTTTATTAAATTCTTCTGCCGCAAGAATACATCGAATATAAATGAAAAACGGGATCGTAGATGCAATTCCGTGCACGCTCGTATCGAGATTATTATGTTGTTATAGCGGCGTTAACTCAACTCGATAGCTCTTATAATTAAATAAATGGAATTATTGGAGTATCTCTCGAACGTGATAAACTTTTAATAATTTTCGATGGAATCTTTTAAATCTAGGGGTCATAAGAAGCAACGTAGTTTATAGGATAAGGACATCTTTAAAAGGTCGAAGCGGTATAATCGAGTTCTGGGGAAGTTATCTAGGACCGAAAATAATCGTTCCCTTCGCCAACAAAGAAAGAACTTCGACTCTCCCTTTTCCGAGGGATTGACCCTCGACGAGAGAGTACCTACCCGCGACTTTTCATTCCGTTTCGGTGGTGAATTATTCATTCGGTAAAAAACATTCAATGATAGAAGAGAGGAGAATAGGTTGAAGGAAAGAAAGAACGCATATACACGAGTTAAGCGAAATTCTGTCGATAACGTCGAACTGTCGGAATATCACGTTGTTCCTTCCAGTTGAATAAAAATATTAAATGTTTAAAGATAAAGTTACTGGATCGAGTAGATTACATAACGTAAAAACAAATGTGTAATTTACGTTTTTTTGATAAACCGCGAAATATTAAAAATGGGGGGCCATAAAAGAGAATACGATGCCTCTGGCGCTACTAAAATCGTGCTCGTAATAAAACGCGCTGCTTAAAATTTACGACATTACTTTGCTCGGACGAAAAGTGTAATTAGCTGGTACATGTAACCAGTATTTTAGGTAACAAAAAATCTGCTGATACCGATTTACATTACCTGTACAGACACAGAGATGACGTTAATGAAATATTAAACAAAAAATTATAATAAGTATTACAAGTTTTAAGAATGTAAGTACTTGTTCATTTAACTTGGGAAGCTACGTTGCTTCTTCTTTTTTTCTCCTTCGTGGCTTTTATATAAATTTCAAGAAAGTTAAGAACGTGTAGCACGACGAGTAGGAGCACAGACGGTTCCAATAGAGAACGCCTCTCCAATCGAGAATCTTTATATCGTGTTCCGTTAAAGCATCGACCTTTAGACATCTGAAATCAAGTGCCCGAGGCAGCAAACGCGACGATTCCAAATCTTCCACGGATATAAAAGTTTTCAGAACGTGATCAACTTTTATTTCGCTTTTTTCTATGTTGAAAGAAAAGTGACGATGTGGGTGGCGTTTCGGTACCGTCTCCATTTTAACGTAAACCTGCGTCTGAATGTTTGACTACCATTTCCCGATGAACCGTTTACTGTAGAGAAATTTTACTTAGGGTTAAAACTGATACTTTTACTATTGTAAAATAAAAAGATCCGCATCATTACGTTTTTGATGGCTCTTTGGTAACGTAACAAATAAAACGATCTATCAAATTCGTCTGTTCAAGAAACAATTCTTTTTCAATGCTATGATTCTCTACTTTCAATAGTCATCAAAAAAGAATGCTTGAAAATAATTGCACATTCTACCGGTAAAATATGTAGACTATTCGACGACTACCGTAGAATTGGTTCATTTCTGTCGCGCTTGTTTGTTGCTTAATTATTATTTCGAATCACGAAGCCGATTGGCTGCCTCTAATTTGTTACGCGACTATACGCATACCGACACAGATGCGTAGGACGTATGCATCGATGACTCTTGCATCGGGATTCCCATGATGAAACGTCCGTCGATCGTGGCCAAGTTTTGTAGTCGAACGCGTTTTTATAATAAAGCGGATATTTGCATTGCAAATTCGAATGGCCGAGAGAGCTTTTAGCTGTGCGATTTCGTTATGATTTTCAGAAAGCTGCCCGTGTAATTGCAATAGGAAGAGTTTGCTCGAAATATTACGAATCCATGGTATTCATGGTATCTGTTATCCTTGTTATCGATTGATCCTTCGTCCAATAGGATAGGAAAAAGCGTAAAAACTCCGTCGAGGTGAATTTCATCAAGAAGTAAAGAAATGCGATGTAAGGGAAAGAAAGAGAAAAAAAGAGCGGGAAAAATAAGAGAGTTGCAATGGATGAGACTAACGAGCGTCAGGAAGCCTTCTAAAATCCGACCGTGCGATTCTCATTCACTTCTGAATTATTCATCTCGTAGAGAAACGTTTGAGTATGAGTAATGGCGGCGGTGTTCGTAGGTACAACTCGGTGCTGCCGTACATAGCAGCTTGCCAAATTAATCTTTCCGCTTTCCAGTGCAACTCTGCGAGGCTTCGACCGCGGCTACGACCCGTTGCGGTATTACGATTCATTAATTAAAGAAGGAATGATAAATTTTGAACGGTCTTACGTGAAACTTTTATTACGACGATAACGATGCTCCTTGGAGGCTCGACTATTGTGACGAACTAAGGAAAAAAAGAAGAAAAAGAAAGAAAAGGGTGATCACGCGAGAAGAAAAAATAACGAGGAACCGAAAAACACGACATCTCCTCGCAACTGGCCCGTAATAAATCAAGGTGAGGTGCGTAATGCACGGAGCCACAAGTGGTTCCAACTATGAAATGACAATAGCGGAGAAGGGACAAAAGACCGACTCTTTGTTCACGATCAACAATGAGACGTTGGAACCTTTCAATAGCGACCGCGGATTTGTTTCGAAAGCCTGGATTTCCCTGTAAAACGAAACGATGATTCTTTTCGCTGCAAATAAACTTCTGCATGAAACTGTTGTAACAAAACTAGAGTTGTTTATACCATGAGCGTAAATAAAATGTATGGTATTATTTACGTTTATGACGTAAACAACGCCACTTGTTAATTGTATGTACCTATCTAATAAAATATCTAATACATAAAATGTATCCAAAGAAATAATTAAAATGTATGGTATTGAGTATTTCTTTGGGAATATTTCATTAATCGTATCGCGCGTTAATTATCTCGCTGCTCACTGAAAATCGTTTTTTGAAATGCAATGAATAAATGTCCATGCCGTTCAAGGAACCGTACCGAGGATAAATGATAGCGATAATAGGTCTGATACTTTTCACGCCTGAATAAATCGATCTTCCGTCGGAATATAAAATTTCTTTCTTAATACGAAAAACTGGACTCTGCTCCGGGAAAAAAGAGATCTCGAAAAAGAAATTTCTATATCTCGAATCAGTTTTTACCCGAAATACGATAAAGTGGATTAAACGAGAGCGTGCAATGGAAAAAGGAATAGAAAAAACGAACTCGACTAAGCGATACGTAATGCCACACGAGTTAATTAATCGAAAAAAGATGCGGAAGAAAGAGGTCGGGAGAAATAAATTCTATTCTCTATAGCAAGTTAACACGAGCTTTTGCTAATACCTACTTCGAAATCGTTACTACGAATTTCACTTAATGCCGTTGTATGTGCGTATTTGTATGCTGTGTGTACGTACGCGCGCGTCGACAATCTGCTCACTCATCGGTTTCTCTAATGAAAAAGCGGAAAATCGCGTTGAATTAAATCCAGAGTCCTAACATCTTCCACCGCACAAATCGCATCGCGTTTAATAAGAGAATACGATGTTAAAAAGAAAAAAAGGTCGCGCAAGAGTAACGCTGCTAAATTTAATACTTCATCGTCGAGGAGGAAAAATAAGGACGAGTCGAGTACGGACAACGAAGACCACGAAAGTCTGCGATTCACGAACTGATTCGATTCACTTTCCTTTCTTTTTTCTTTCACCGTTCGCTCCACAGCCATGGAGATGAGTTCACGAAACGAAATATATAGATATAACGTCGAGTATTGACACAAGAATATCTGAAGCGTATTATACTTACCATGAAAACCGTGAACTAATGTTATTTTTTTCTCCATCTAAAATTGCAGCTTCCCGAGGGACCGTATTACGATTTAATTAAATGTAACGAACGTTAATTGCAATAATCTTCCTCTGCTAAATGCAATCAGGTTTAACTCACGGCATACATTCGGAGAATAAATGAACGATCGTTGGTATTTCACGTTCGTACGATTTATTCGTATTTCTGCTGGTATTTTCGTCGAAACAATTGCTGTTACGAAAAGACATGATTATTATGAACGTTATTTCACTCTATAAAACGATCAAAGTAACACTTTGAATCCAGTTGTGCATAATAATTATTATTAATGTCGAGGAGACGTAATCCCTTGGTAAAAATTAATATAAGATTTCACACACAAATATTTTTTTTATTCCCTACTTCTAAGATTTACCAAGTCTCGAATCGTGTTTGGACTACGCAGCTAGGAAAACCACCCATGGGGAAGCAAGCCGGAAGTATTCTAGCGCGGAAAAAAGAAGGGTTGACATGCGCCGTTAAGTGTTACGAGCGAAATAAAACCTGTTACAGTGGATTTTATGTGTTTTGTTTCACAATACGAAAAGCAAAAAGCTTCGTAAGGTTAATTTACCCGTGAAAAATACATAAAAAAGATATATTAATTCCAATTTTTGAAAGATCCATTGTGGATCGAGCGCGTCCAGAGTTATATGTACCTACATATGTACCTCTATAGAGGGCTTTCGTTGAATGCACCCTACCGTCTATTTTTCCTCTCTCTTATCCCTTTTTCATACCATGTTATACACGCAGGAATTGTAGATAATTGAAAGAATTCTTTGTAAATTTAATTTGAATTTCACTAATATAAAAATATGTTTGTTTTCTAAATATTTATCATTTTCTTTTCTCGAAAGTATTTCTATACTCGTGCAACTTTGCAATCAATCTCGTAAATTATGTAACGTTAAAGCAGAAGATATTTGCATAGCATTAACGCAAGAGACTAGCGTACAAATGTTGGACATAACTTCTACAACAGAACAGTTTCAGTCAAGAGGATAAAGAGTTTAAACTTTACTAGAGGATATTTAACTTCCATAGGGAGTCCTGAGCCAATGTTGCATGCGACGGGAATATGCATACATAATTTTACAATTCCCACTACTATCAACTATTTTCGAAACTAACAATAAGACAATAAAACAGAACTATTAAGACTGGATTCTGATTGCGTATGTATTTACAATCACGCCTAAAAACAGACATCACTTCGTACATAATTTATCAAGGCTCCTTGCTTCAAGCATCCGATGTGTCTTCGATCGTACAATCAATTCGATTGTAATTTTCGATTTTAATAATGAGTAGCTCAATTGAAAGTTAAAAGATCAAGTTTTAATATGAATATAGTAGAATTTTTTAAATATCTCATTTTCACAACGAAAATCTTGTCTAAACTATTCAAATATAATTCTCTGCTTGAAGCTAATATAACAAAAAAAATTCTATTTCGGTTATCTTATAATTTGATCTTTTAGCTTTCAAATGAGCTCTCGTTCATTAAAATCGGTCAAGTACTGTGGTCAGGAGAATTTTTTGCGCAATCCTTTGTTAACACAATGAATGCCTGAATTATCCAGTGAAGGTCCTACCAGTAGATGGCGCTTATAACCGGTACTATCGACGCTGTATGAAGTGATACCTATCTGTAGGCGCTATACGCTCATCATTTAAATAATTATAAAAAGTAATAATAAATAAATATGATTGACTAAAAATTGCGTATAACTTTTTGTTTGCTGTTTCCTTTTCAATCGTTCCTCTAAGACTTAATCGCATTGCTGTTTATTCGATAATCCTCGTTTCTATCTACTGGATCTTTAGAAATAAATTACAAACAACAAAAGTTGAGAAGATTTCATTGCTCTTCGAAAACTCGATCTATTTTTTCCCGAAAAATACGTTTCACGAAACGAAAATTGTTTTATGAGAAAATAATAGCTAAAAAGACTCGTTCATCTACGGTATTTGAAATAACCGATGACTATATTAATCGAAAGATAAATCTCGAATAACGATAATGCAGAAGTTGACGTTAGATTCGTGAGTCCAGGATTAATTAGGTCAGGAGTTAGTCGGCTTAACAATTCGCTCGAACATGGTGAGATATTGAGTGCTTTCGAGAGCATACCACTGAAATCTTAGCGGAAGTCCTGATCGATCGAAGACGAGTTACTTGAAGGTACACACATGATGTATCATGGAATAATTGAACGATCGGTCAACACGCGAAACGGAAGAGGTACGGTGACTAAATTTGACGTAGATCAAATGCCGAGAACAAGATTAGGATTAACACATCCTCTATCCGCTAAAAACGAGAACGGGTAACTTAAACTTTTACATTTTCGTTCCTCTTTCAAGATAAACGCGCAAATGATTTAAGACACTCGGCTTTCAACGATTCTGTACACCGGTGAATCTCAACCGGACGCTTTCCATCGAACCACCGTTCTCTCGTAAAACTTTTCACGGTGCCTTCTTGGTTCTTATCGATGTGCGCATCCCTGATCGATTTTCTATCGGGGAGGAATTGCTATCTGCATAAGACCATCATCCCACCGACGATGTAACTTTCCTTTCGAGCTTTCCTTTCATCAAACTTCCAACTCGTTTCTCACGAAGGACGAGATTCTGAAAATACGACGAGAACATTTCACGATAACCCCGTTCAATATGGTACACACGAAAGTATACCAAAAATATAGAACAAAATTATATTCCATAACCATCAAATCGATTTAAAAAACATACAAAACGTGTATTTGAAAATCCCTCTTTATCGGCATGTCGTTTCATCGTGTCGTCATTGCTCCTTTTACGCTTTGAAAGGAGAAAAGCTTCAGGCTTTTATTTCCTCTCACCTTTGTGCCTTCCTCGCACCTACACATTCAAATAAACCTTATACAAACGTTCTTTGAAGTAATGACGAGGGTGAACGAGGATGAACGAGGGCTCCTGTTGATCTGGGATTTCGACCTTTCCTTTTAAGAGATTCGGAAATGAATCCGTCTTCGCTAACTCGAACCAGCTCTTTCGACATTTGCATGGTAAAAGGCCGCAGTCGAGTCAGCGTAATGCGGAGCACGTACGGACGGAAGGATCGATCGTGAATTCTCGATTATCGTTACTGCTTCGTAATTGCGCTGGCCCCCGTGGTCGGACACGCGCGATAAACGCGCTTTCCCATCGAATTATTGCTTTTATTCCCTCTTTCTACCCTTTCACGATTCGCACGAAAACAAAATCTACTAGAGTGCTCGTCCTAGCTTCGACGAAAAGAAAAAAAATAATCATCGCGATATCTAGATGACCTATTTCATTGTCCCTAACGGTCTTGGCGTTATACAATAACTACAATCGTTATCGTCAGCGACTCGAAGTTTTTTTTTCTCGACAGACCGTTGGATACATGACGAATATGCAAACGCGTGAACTCGGTGCTTCGAATCATTATCATATTTCAGCATTATCGATCGTACCAAACGTGTGTCTTTCCATTACAATAACGACGGGATTATGAAATTCTTCGTCTTCGATCGATCGAAATCTCCGCGGCAAACATAACTGCGTCAATTTGTCTGCGTGTGACATCTCCATCGATAATGGCCCTTTTCTTAAACGGAGACGTGGCGACAATAGAAATATTTATTACCAATGTAAAGTACATACTTTCGAAAGATAACGCGATACGTGTCGTCCTTGACCTTTCATCGATCTAGCCGTACATAGATAACGAATCGGATAAGTTCGCCTCGCGATATTTCTTCCGCGTTACACGCGAAGACACGGAAAAGGGGATTTCATTGATCCGAATTAACTCGAGGTCTTCCAACTTTTCCAAATTCTTCGCATGCAAACGAGCTAGCGAGCTTTTACGAAGTACATATAACAAACTACACGAACAAACGATTATCAAAATGTGCTAAGCGTTCTAAGAGAGAGACTTAGAGATCCATCCGTTCGTTGTCTCATTGGATCCGAAACTTCCTAACGTGATATAGTAATTATTATGAGGACGAAGTTACCAACTGCGAGTTTGCAGTTGAACTACTATGGAAGTAGACATTATGCGGATTAGATATGCCATAGTATGGTACGCGATACTCGTAGAATTATACGATACAAAGTATAGGTGACTATCGTGTTCCAATTTCCAAAGGATGGATACCTCCTTCGGAATTCTCTCATATCACCGACTTAGAAACGAATCTATGATACATCTACGCATAGAAAACAGCATATTCCTTCTTGAATATCGCACATTCGGAACGATATCGACTGTCGGGAGGATATCAATTTCCGGGGAACTCCACGTGACATATTTTTTGAGATTGACGTCGACAGTTTATTTCGAGAAATTTTAATAAGCCGATAACGTCGAATTCCAGTTTAATCGGGTCAGTCCTGTCGCTCCTTTGTTTGTTTAAAGACAATGCAGAGCGGCACAAATACCAGCATTTTACGACGTTGACTCGTTCGAAAGCTCGAAACCTATCGATTCGGCACGAGTAAGTCCATTAGAACACCATTCCCGATATCCTTCCTTTTAATACCGGGCACAATAGGAGTACGCCGGAGTAGAATTTTCATAATGAGAGTCGAGCTACGTGTACAGGTCCATGTAATTTCGCGATACACCCACGAAAATTTTGTCTCCGCCATCGAAAGTCACGAGATAAAAGCTCATGAAACTGTGTTTGACTTCCTACTAGTTTCAAGAGTGGCAGAAAACGAGAGAGCGAGATAGAGAGGGAGGGAGGGAGGGAGTGCTCTTGCTTGCTTGCAAAGTTCGGGAAGTGGCTTGCGGCAATATGCGATTCGCATTTCGTCCCGTCCGCAATCTACACTCAATTTTCACGGCATAGTGCCAAAGTCCATTGTCCATAAACGTCCTCGTACCTACATACGTGGCAGCCTCGACTCGCGCGGCAGTTTCCCAAGAACTCCTCGAGATATTAAATCCCCGTTTCGGTGTCCGTGACATCTCCTATCCATAATGCAACGCTCCATGAATACAGTGTAATATGAAAATATGAATGCAAATGTACATAAAGAGATGCGACAGAGAGACGAACGTTTATCGAGAATGTTGAATAGTAGTTTAACAGAATAAAAAAGGAATGTGATAAAATAACGCATACATTTTGGAAGCAAGGAACTCGAGCTTTCATCCGGGAGCCATCGTAAGGCCAAAAACCATCGTCAAGGTAAAACGAGCGAAAGAGAGAGGGAGAGAGAGAGAGAGAGAAGCAACCAAGTGATCTTCCTAAAGCCTAGACACGGAGAAGCTAATTCAATCGGGCGTCGCTTTATGGCTCGCACAAAGTGCTCCCAACGGCGCATCGTCGTTGGACGTCTTCGTAGCGTGGGCCACACCACCGAAACGCGAGAGGTATCGATCTGAGAGAACGTTGGATCGGTGTGCCATCGATAGAGCCCTTTGGGAAATCAAAGGCAGACGACGAAGTCTTAAAGGTCGTCTTAAATGCTCGCCGCCACGTTCGCCAGTTCCTTCGCCGATGCACTTTTCCTTTCAACATTGCACCTAGATGCTTTCACAGAGTGACGACAAAGATCATAAAGGGAAATGATGGGGTTGGTGGTACCGTATTAATATCGTGCACTTCCCTCGAGAAATTACTAACTATGTCGTCAACGCAAATATACTTCTTCTTCTCGTGGCACTGCGAAAGAATATACTCCTCGTTTTTCCACTCCTACTCGAGATTTTGCTCCGGCTCTCCTTCTTTTTCGCTTCTCTCGGGAACTTCCTTTTTCGTTTTCTCTTTTACTCGGTGAGCTCTCCTTATTTCTTTTCTGCTTTTCCTCTCACTCTTTTTACACCGTGTTTCGATGCTTTAGCTTTAGCTTTGAACCTCTTCCCGTCGTCGCGAAAACGTTGATCTTTTCCCTTGCCGTCATTACCACCGCGTCGATGTGTCGGCTAATTTCTCTTCCGAATGAAAAGATAGAGGAAAAATAAATAACTCCAAAAATATCAAAGCTGGTGCTCTCTAACCCATCCGCATTTCTGGACGTTTTCGTGATTATCCATAAATTGTATACCGCTGGAAAACGTTGCGGTTAAATGATGTTACCGACAATAACAGGATACGTATCGTTGAAAGCATCGGTCAGGTTGATTTGTAGTATAAATTCACGTGCGTTTCATGACTCCCGAAGCGCGAGAATGGTGCGATCGAAACATTCGTCGGATTCCCGTCTCGGCGCGTTCTTCGATGTATCCCTTTCCACATGGAGACACGTTATGGCGATACATTTTAACGAAGCCACTTGCGGCGACTCGAAATGCCGAGGCGAGCGTTCCTTTGGAACGGTCAGAGAGCACGAAGGGTTCATAAGCGGCTTAGGTACGTGCGACGGTGCAGCAATCTCGTCTAACGTAGTCTGCCAACACTCCTCTCGATTCCTCTTCGACACGCCTCGAGAAACCCCTCACACGTATGCGAATTTCTTCCCCCTTTCTTTTTCAATCTCTCTACGTGTTTATACGACCTACTCGCTTTTCTTTCGTCCTCCTAAATCGAGTGCTGTCGTCGAATACGGAAAATGCCATGCTAATGGAAAATATGTCAGAAATACTTTAGAAGCAAACCGATAAACTCGCGTTACGTTCGAGCGTGACCACGAAGATCGGACAAAGCCTGTCGAAATTACTCTCCGGCTTTGGGGGTAAACCTCGTTTGTCGTTTGTACAGATTACATCGTTTTACGTGTATTCGGAAAGGGTAGAAGGACTACGCTAAAATTGTGATTTTAAATTATTTAAAAAATTATTTTGGCCTTTGATATTAATACTTGAAAAAAGTATCCGATTAATTTTAGGATCTATTCCTAGTAATAACGACGAGAGAGGTGTATCTTCCGGTATACGCGACGACGATCGAATGCATCCATGGACAGCATTAATCTCGCAACTCCCAATTGGTTCGTTCAGTATCACCGAACGCGCGGCAGGCTTATCGTCGATACGTATTGGTCATGCGTAACGGATATATAATTTTGCGACGAGATCGTTGACGCGTTTAAAAAGGCTCCGATAACAGCTGCATGCACCTTCTGTTTTTTGTTTTTGGCAATCGATTATACTTCATCCATCGATTCCACCTCGACATTTTCCCCTTGATAATGGAAATCGAATTTCATTCAAATCCGAATGCTTGTTTTGAACGTTTACTCAACTAATTACCATTCCACGAACATTTATCCATAACGAGGTTTTTTACCGTCGCACATAACATTTCTTATTTAAAAAACATTAAAATGTTGAAACGGCGTACATACTAAGCCGCTTACTCTTACGAACGGTATAGAAATCTCTCTCTTCCCCTCTCCTCGCGCTGAATTCTTCATCTCAAAAAAAAAGGACGAGCGCATCCTTTTCCCATGAGGTTTTTAAAGCCATTACTCTCCATCGCTTCTCGTGGTCTCGCTCCGAAAGCGCGTTAAGTGCACCACGACTCGAACGGCAAAGAATTAGGACTTGCTGAGAAAAAGTTGGAGGATAAAGGAAAAGGAAAACGTAGGTGGGCGACTAGCATTTCACCTGAACGACGTAGATTAATGATCGTTAATAAAGATTGCAAAGGATAGATCCAATCACGATATTCGCTATTTCTCGAAATTAATTCGACGCTTCCGACGATCTGCGTTCGCCCACTGGCATTTCGTAAATCAATTAAGCCTTTAATCGTAACTCTAATTAACGTTAACTCGACCGAAGTCGGTCCAATCGGATGAGATACTCGCGAAGTTCGATCGCGAGTAGATTAGTTGCGTTACACGAATAATCAATTAATTGAATTACATTTCTCACAACACTAGTGTAATGCTGATCGTATTGAATATGCAACTATGAGAAAAATATCAACGATGTTCGTGTAATCTGCATCTCCCTTTGATTGTTTACTCGAAACAAATATTCGACTTCTTATGAGAAATCATTTTAGCTTTCGAACGCATTAATGATGATAAATTGGCGACGTTACATCGATATGGGAGACTGATTCAACTACAAGTTATTAGAGAAGAGAATCAGGATGCAACTGCACTCCCGAGTTACTGCATTTAAGCGCCTCGTGGTGCCTCTAAAGCGATTAACTGCCGAAATGTCGTTGCACCTGGATGGAACCACCCAGACACGCACTATGTATGAACTCCACACGTTCTACCTCCGATATTAACGAACGTGTTGAAATATGCCTATAAAAGCCTTTACATAAATTTCCCATGAATTTTTTTCTTTGAGAAAATTGCGCCCTGATTGGATAATTAAAACGCGGTTATGCAATCTAATAACGACTTCGATTTCAGGGATCGTTCATCAAAGGACGAGTGATTGTAGCACGCGTGAAAGGATTAACCTAATTCGACATATAACCGTTCGATTGTAGGGTAATACACTTCAATCGAATCGAGGTGATCGTATATCTACTTATAAAATCTTCGTTTTATTTCGAAACTTCAAGATTATCGTTAAGAAACTTGTAATTAGTGAAGATCTATCAAGCACGGGAATATCGCACCAATTTTCAAAAGCTATAACCACTGTATACATATTATCTCACACGATGAATGCATTAATTTCAGCTTATCTCCATGAGGGCAAGAAAGCGTCTGGGACAACTTGCTGGCATGAGTTATGCGCGACCCCGTTTAGAAATTTGGCGCAAAATCGCGACTGAATTATTCGACGACGGTATACCACTACTTCTAAATCTGTTTTCGAAAAAAGTTATATCTGCGACAAAAAGTACCTACAATTCTAAAAAGATCGGAAAAAATGCCAAGGTCGTGGGGAAAGTTTTTAAGCATTAACGTTTAGTACTATCGTGAAATTGTGGTTAACCACGGTGCAACTAGAAATTTACCAAAATTCCAACGCCCCGCGTCGCTCGTGCGGAGAATTTCAATTAAATTAATCATCCTATCGGAACAGAATAATATATTATTAGATAAACAATGTTTCGCATTCGCACAACGTATGGCGAATAGAGATATTCAATTTGAATTGAATTCAATTGAGTTTACTACCATCAATGAACAATTCTGTAACATACGCGCAAGTATAACGACAAATGTTATTCCTCTTTCAAGTAAAGTTTTCAATAGACCACTTACACGAGTGTGCTCCAAATTTCGTTATCCTTCCAGCATACGTATAATTTCTGTACGTTTAACCTTTGTTTCTCGTACGGTATACTGCCGAAATTTATATCGAGATAAAAATCAAGAGGGTAGAAATAGCTAGAGGCGAAAGACCAAGTAGTGTAAATACAGTTGCATTATATATACATATCGGTTACCTTGGAGTAGTGTTCGTACGTTTCATTTCGATACGCATCCACCCTTTTTTCAGTTCACGCAACGATTTCATCAGCAGCTTGTTTCCACACGCAATCGCATCGTGAATTCTATCACGAAGTTAATTATACTCCCGTGTCGAAATGAGAGATCGCCTATCGTAAATAGCGATACGACTGTTTAAGACTCGAAGAGAGATACCTGTTGATCATTATCTCACGATAATAGCGAATTTCTGGCATAGTCGTTTCCCAAATATTTCATTCGACCGAAATCGAATCGATCGTTCTCGGAACAAATCGATATCAAGCGTTTTCTTTTTTTGGCGATCGAGTAAGTCGTAATTTTACATTTTATCATTGGCAAATCAACACAGACACCCTCTTATTGTAAATGGCACAACCTATGGAAAAAAAAACGTACGATTTTTATTTTCTCCTGGCAAGTAGAAAAGCTCGATGTACCGAAAGTGATGATGATCGATCGGAAAAGAACAGAGGGTGCGGTTCTCTATTTCCCACCAATTTCCGGGATAGGTGATCGATCATGAAGCTGGTTTACACTCGACGTTACTTCTTTCGCTGTTTAACGCAACCACGGAGAAGTGAGCAGTGGAGAAACTAAATTTTGAGATAGCCACGATATTGGAATAAGATATAAACTTACTTCAGAGTATGTTTTATATTACTGTTCATGATTCTATATGTCCTGAGAGAATGATAAGAAGAAAAGTGGAACTTACCTGTAAGTTATGAACGCAAAAACGAGTGCCACCAAGGAAAGACTCCCTCCGAGGACGACGATGAGACTGAGGACTCCATCCTGATCGAAGGAACTGGCGATGCCGGTAGAAAATCCATTAGCCATCACTCCAGCGTTCGGCTGATGAAATCCATGAATCGCGCCGGTGTAAAGGCTCTCCATTGTATACCTCTTTGTTTATTGTACCTACATAAAAAAAAAATACGATTAAAACACCTACTCCCACAATTGTCATTTACCCTACCCACTTTAATGAGTTCGCCGTCGTTTAATAATTACGCGCCGTGTTAATTGTACGAAAGTCAAAGTGCAAATAGACCCGTAAAGACATTCGAGCATTTATTAGGATTTACGGTTATCTAAACGTTACACGGAATTGCAACTAAGTCGTGCGCGATTAAGCACTCGCGAATCTACCGAGAATCGAGACACAGAACGCTGGGAAATTATCCCATTATTGAGTTAACGCGTACCGGTTGTACCACCTGATTATTCGTACTGCAGCAACGTTAATATCGTCGGTTAATACGGCACATATTAAAGGAGAAACGCGAAGCATCATCGCGTAAAAGCTAACTTCCTTCTTTACGCTTGTTTGCATAGGACCTGGTGAAGCATGACCGTTTGATTAACGCACCGTTCGCAAAAATTGCCACGAAGCTTCTCGCTGGAATAATTAAAGTTGAGCTACTTCTATATTGTCTTGTATGGAAAAAAAAATATTGTGTACGCAGCAGGAACTTTTTCCTGCGAAAGTTAAACAACGAACTGTAAGAGACTCCGGTATGTACCTTCCATACACCAAAGTGATCAATTCAATTAAAACCTTTTTTTTTCGGAGCTAACAAAGTAAAACCATCGACGTGACCCACCCATTTCCTTCTAATTACTACGTCCTTCATCAAAATCCCGATAGCGTGTTCGATTTTACCGGTTCGTTGTGCGATTGGAAATAACGGAGGTAAGTGAAACAAGTTACTACATTTTGTATCCTTTATATTAACTATTAATAACTATTTCGCGTGGACATACGAGGGAAAAGTTTCCCGAAGAAAAGGGAACCGATATGACGTTCGACATTACTTCCATCTTCTACGAGCAATCTGCCGGCGTAGCCAGGAAGATGAGAAAATAGCAAGCACTGTGGTACGTTTATATAGATAGCATATAGCCGGCTAGATGGTACCGACCTAATTGCTTTTACCGCTAATCGAAATTTACGAGCATCAACAAGCTCGCTAAAGTTGCCAGAGAGACTAACGCGAGCGAGCGCATTTCTCTTAGCTTTTACCGCATACTACGTATGCTTCGCGCACGCATCGTGAAGGGACTAGTTGCTGCACGAAATGGCAAATGTTTGCTGCTTCTTACGGGGGGAACTTAATATTGGCTAAGAAGAAGGAACACAGTGCACTCATTTGCCGCTACTACCGAAACATTAATTGATCAAAGAGAATCTTGCCGTCCTACGATATCGAAGGATTGGGATCGATATCGAGCATGACCTTGTTCTTCCATTTAGAATCCACTCTACGCTTTTCTCTCTCTCTCTCTCTCTCTCTCTCTCTCTCTCTCTCTCTCTTGCTCTCTCTCGATCAATCGTTCGGCGAATAGCTCCGCTTTTAAAGCGATAAACGACAAACGAGTAAAGTCGAAGTCGTGGTTCCATTAATTCTCGATGAGACTCGAATAAATCCCGAAAGGAAGAGGAGAGAGAAAAGAAACGCGAGGGTTTTCACCTTAACAGTTCTCAAAGAACGAATATGTTTTTGGATATCTCGAAGAAACAAAAGTAATTTCTTAACGTTCGTGACACTCCCCGATAATGAATAGGACTAGACGAATACTAGATGCGATGGAAATGTTCCGGTCTTCTCGCGAATCTAATTCAAGTCATTTCTTAAGTCTTTTTCGATGTATTTATTTTATCGATCCACACGAGCGAGAGCCAGTCTGTATAATTTTTACTATTTTACAAAAAACTGCGTTCCCGAGTCAAAATAAATTCGTTTTCTTCCGGTTGATACTTGAATACGAAAAATGCACACGAAGGATTTCAATCGGATCGGAAGCAATTTACTCTCGAATATGATCTATATAGTGTAAAATAACGAGAGAGAGAGAGAGAGAGAGGGAGAGAGAGAGAACTCGGTAATGTTTTGCAAACTATAGACCCTGAAAATAAGTAATTTGCTAGACGTCATATATACGACGACGGTTGTTCCTTTCTACAGAAATCATAGATCGAATCGCGAAAAGCAATTTCCCGGGGATTTAATCGTTATGATCTGCAAAAAGCGTCGCATGAAATTTGTATTTCGATTCTCAGTCTGCAACAAACGTAATTTCTTTCTTTTATTTATTTCGCGGAAGTGTCGTTATATATAGTTATTAAATGTACTTGCTGGGGTGGTCAAGAGTAACGATTGTTTTAAATCACCCTTCTCTCTCTCTCTCTCTCTCTCTCTCTCTCTCTCTCTCTCTTTCGTCACGTTTGCAACAGTGATCGCATAAAATGAATTTGTACCACGCGCAAATGGACTGTCAAATATTATTTCACACTGTACGCAAACGTTACAAATATTACTCGCGAAATTCGTACTATGTAAAACCGATGACTTTTGAAAGTACCATAATCGTCCGAGTTATTGTCCTAATGCGAAATGCGAGTTCCGAGAAGTCCCCGATGTTATACCGAAGAACAATGGAGAAATTTGCAAGCTGTTTAAAACTTGGAAATCACCAGTGGAGTTTCGGAACGAGTCCGTACGATTTCTACGGGACTCGATATTTCATGGAATCTTATCGTTGAGAGAAGAAAGCGTTTATTCTCGGATGATCTTTTGCATGAAATACTTAAAATACGAGATAATTAAACATGACTCGAACTTGTTTCAACTCAAGACAGCGTTGACACGAATGAGAAATAGTGTGATACTAACTTAAAGACATGATTGCAATTTTGGAAATAGCTATTTTCTCGTGGGATGATAACTTGATCCGATGCCAAGAAACGAAACCGTCGATGAAACGAATATGTGCACGTTGGACTTAAAGTCGAATGGCTCGCGCATAACACATTATATAAAAAAATCTCGCGCCGGTATAAAAATTATGCGACCATTCAGGAAGAGAACTAACCTCGAATTACAACTCTGTGAATTACAACAATTACACTCTGCTTGGAATCTCCACGAATGCTACGTGTGAAAATGAAAGTCCGAAAGACATGTTTATGAGACGCAAGAGACACATTTTTACATTCTTTCCTTGAAATAGAGCAAAAGATATAAAAGGACAGGATGGGTGCCTCGATAAATCGTAAAAAATATCGAGAGTCTGCGAAAAAAAGAGTAACGCGTCGAACGATAGACTTTACTTACTCTTGGTTCTAGATATGTATGTATGTATGTACGTGCATACACAACCCTAAATCGCTTCACATTTTTAGTTACACACGGATTCGGTGATCGTTTACACTTTTGTGAGTTCAACAGTATTTGGCTTCCAGCTCGATTCACGAGAACGCACACTTCGGAACGATGCACTCCTGTTTCCTTTTCCCGCCTTTTGTAACCCTTCTTGTTCCCTTTTTTCGTCCGCCCGATGCAGACTTTTATCGATCGACGAACATTAAAGTCGATTCAAAAGTTTTCAGCCTCGTTAAAGTCACATGGCGTTCGTAAGCGAAATAAGAAGCTTTCTTGAAATACTATATAAGCTACAATAAATTGTCTCGTAAAGTTTCCTGGAGATACGCGTATGTACGTACTAGATTTAAAAATTTTCTCCACATTTTTATGGGACAAGCGTTGACGATATAATCTTCACCGACGTACTGCATACTAGAAATAATACGATTTGAAATTTTCATTGATTTACGTTTTTTTATATTGGTAGACTAACAATATTGAAAATAAAGTGTTGATGCTAAAGTATCGCTACATTGGTTCCATTTAAAACATCGGAGCGGTTTTGATTGTTTTTTCCATTATTTTCGTTCATTATTACATGAGTAAACCGCGAAAATCATGACTAGGATGTTCGTATCGCTTTATGCTTTATTTATCTTGCTTACCTGACGATGATTGCACACGTTTGACGTCGCATTGACAGCATTCAACAATCGACTTCCTCTTGTCCTCTGCTCTCACATTTTGACGAGTCCACGTGTACGCGCGAGCACGTGTTGAACCGTTCAAGTTTATCGCGCGCACATCATTTTCAATTGTTTAACGCGTATATCCGATGTCTCTTAAAGAAAACGAACGATTATCCGTTAGTAACTAAACATATTTGGAATGCACACTGATCTTTCGTCTTTACCGGTTATGTTGACTTTTGGTTTCTGTTCTCTTTAATTGAGATTAAATCCGCATTAATTCGTTTTTATAAAACAACTTTGTCTTTATCACGTTAGACTGTTCGAATCATATACTGCAATCGACATCTTTTCTTATGTCAATGATTTTTTGTTAAAAATCGAGCACGTTAATATTACAAAAATGATCAAGGCAAAACGACTCACTTCCGATCCGTACGACGCGCGGTTCACGACTGACCGCCACTTTTCGTTCCTACTTCGCCCACTGTACCGGTGTGGCGCACATGCTCCAGCCAATCAGCGAATGCGTTCCAACCCACTCGAGCCGATTAGCGCCAATAATGCGCCCTTTCAAGATTTATACATTATATACATGGTATGTCAAATGGTTTTCATTTTAATTTTATATATTATTCTTCCATTACTTCCCCGTAATTTAACAGCAATCAAATTTCTATATACGCAATATGTACATACGTTACGAAATATCGAAAAATAAATAAGTATGAATTAAAAATAAAACTCTCTGATTTACAACATGTAACGTAGTTCTATTTACAAGGCAGATGATGGCACAATAAAATACAATAACGTCAAATGGAAGCATTATTTTTTCTAAAAAATTAATTTACAACAAATACACATAGATTGAGAAGTATTCCTCCTGTCGAAGTAGATTTAAACGTCAGCTTGATATTCGCTGATTGTCATAAAAATAAACAATATACATTTTGTAAAACCATATAATTTACAAATTCCTAACAAATTAAAAGTTAAAATATGTCGTTAAAATTTATTAAAAGAATTAGTTTATAAGAAATCATCGCCGATTTCTATTTCGCAACAAGTTTCTGCTATCCACCCAAGCAAATATCTAACTTTTTCTGTCTTCTCGTCTGTCGACTTATAACCCGCAATACTTTCGTTAAGACACTTTGATAAATGTTTCAATATAGGCTGCAAAACATGGATAATATTAAAAGCAATTATACAAAAACAATTTCACGTAAAAAATCTGAAAACTTACTACAGGCCAATCATGTCTAAACAATGCTACGCACTGATCACTCAAAGCTTCTATGTCAAGGGCACTTTCCTCCAGTAATCTTCTTATAAATTTTCCACACATCATCCAAGTTTCATCAGATTCTGGTTGTGCAAGCAACATAACGTTCCTTGGGCTTAATAATCTCAACATAGGACTATCTGCTTCAAATATCTTAAAGTGGTTTATAGTCCACACTTTAATCAACAACTTTTGAATATCCTGTGTGAATAGATCCATTCTATGTGCAACTAAAAACATATTTATTACATATTATAACAAATTATATTACACTTGTAGATGAAAAATAAATCTTACCTAGTAACAAGGCAAAATCTACACTCAGTAAATACAAAACTTTCTCTGGTCCTACCAACAAATCAACTCTTTCGTTCAAAGTTTGGTACAATTTATTTAAAGTAACTGATATTGAAATTATAGTCAAGTTTTTGCCACTATTATCTATGATGTCCCACATCAGTGACTGTAAAAACAAAGTAAACATTATAAGCTGTTATTCTGCAAGGTGAACCAATTATAAAAAAAGATCATACCCTGAGTTCGCCTATAACACCTGTTGGACTAGCAGCAGCTGGATTATGAACTTTTTCTTGTATTAAAGAGACAGTGTTGTTATTTCTTAAATATCTATTGGTTTCTAATTCCATGTCTTTAATAAACAATGAGCCACCAACAATGTGAGATTGTATCCACTGATTAATACGTTCTAATGCTATTCTAATTGCTATTTTTATACACATATCTTTAACAGACACTAAAGAATCTTCTGCTAAAAGAGATTCAATAGATTTTACAATTCGATTTTCACAAAGTTGAGGAATGCTTTTTTCACACTGTTCCTTTAAATTTTTAGAAGCGCTGTGAGCTAATAAATTCATTTCATTTGCTAATGATGACTGTAATAAAAAAAATAAAAGTTAAATAAAATATGCGAAACACCATCTCTAGTATGCAATAACAAAAAATTCACCTTGAATTCGTTAATTTCAATATTGTTGCCATTTGTAACAGATTGCGTTTCTCTACACCTGCCTTTGTACCTTTTTTTCATGAGTTCTCTAAAGGTAGTTAAATTTGTTTCTCTAGTAGATGCCAACAAGGTATTGCAAATATGTTTTACACAAGTGGATGCAACTCTTTCAGAAACAAAATCAACAGTTTTACGAGTAGAAGCTGGCTGACCATGAAAAAAAGCTTCTTCTAACTGTAACTGTATTATAATCACATAATTATAACAAAGATTAAAATACTTGCCCTACATTTCAATTCAGCATTCATACCTCTAAATATTTTGTACTATTAGCACCAGATTTATGAAGTTGACTAGAGACTGGTGTAATGTGTTTATTTGGGCCTCGCACATTGTGCTTGATATTTTTTGTTGAAATGGTACGTATTTTTAAGTCAGTTAAAGGACAGCATTTATGAAGAGCTGCATCATCTATTATATCTAATTTATCTAAACAATATTTAGCTGCAGTAACAGATACAACAGGTTCTACAGAAAGTACATCGTAAGTTTGTGATAACATTTTATCCAACTGCTGTAAAGGTTTTAATTCTTTTGTCTTATACTTTTCCTGCCAGGTCAAATAAAACTCTTTAGGAAAATTTGGTAATTCGAATAGCCAGTTTAATGTAGATTTAAGTAAAATAGCAGTTTGTTGAGACATAAGACTATCAGAAGTAGCAAAGTCATAAGTACTGGCAGCCCTATAGATGTAGTATAGTAATTCTAAAACTTTTTTATAATATGGCAAACGTAGAGATACAATATCCATCATTGCTAAGTACTTTGCTATCCATGGTATTGTTAAAGACATTTTTCCTTCTATTACTGCATTTTGAAGGCAGCTTTGTAAATTTAATGATGGTACAACCTATATAATACAGATAATAAAGCGTTTTAAATAATATATTGTACATCCAATTTTAGTGATATCAATCATATAACTTACACTGCTTCTTATTTCAACTTGTGCTGTTATTATCTCTTTACTGACACCTGATTCTAATCTATATGGCAAAGACACAAGTAATCCTAACATTTTTGCAAGTAGTCTTAAACTTGATAAGCAAGTAACAAAATTATTTTGTGTTTGTTCGTCCACTATTGTTTCTAAAATGTAAATTTATTACATACACTCATTACTTATATTTTCTGACAAATAGTAATTTGTATAAATTCATATATGAATAGAATACCTGAATCTTCAATTTCACTGCCAATAAACTGAGTTTTATTTAACTCCATGATTTCATATACTAAACAATTTTCTAAATGCGCATAAAATATTGGATTAAATGCATGTAATATGAAATCCTTAAAGAATTCTTGAATACCAGGGAAAGATGGGCCGTGAACATTATTTTGGGATGGCAAAGGAGTAACCAATCGTTTTGTAAGTTGTGTCAACTTTTCTGGATTAACATGCTTCAGTGTTTGTAAAATGCTTATACTATCATCATCGACTACATCTTCCTGGAAATTATATTAATATTATATTAATAATGTCCTAAAAACACATAACTTTTATGAGACATTAACTCACTTGTTGTCCTTTCTGTATACAGGAAATAAGAAGTTGTGACTTGAATAATCTTGCAAAATGAGAATAATTTGTGGCATCGCTATGTAAGGTAAGCATTGTGCGAATTTTTCCTCCTAAAGCTACCTGAAAAGCCCATCCTGGTACCAAATGGTTTTCCTCCCATATCCTCAAAATATCGTAAAATGTGTCTCTTTGTTTCCGAAAAGTTTGAAATGCAAGTCCAGATGGAAAATTTTCACGATTGTCAGTGTCTATTTGAAAACATACACTCACTTCTCCCATTGTACACAATATTTACAAAAATTCCATAAAGAAATCCATTTAAATGTGTATGATAAGTGTCATATCAATGTAAAGAAAATGTATTTAGTAATAGCTATACAAATCATGTATGTATTTTGAACTCTGAATCAAATAATTATAAACACATCCATTTACTTGTCTGTCCAATAACACACTGTTATAGGTTATGTTCACGAAACATATGTTACACCTCCATGTACAAAACAAAACTTAGGAAATGTAAATATATATAAATCTATATATGGAAGGTATACGTATTAAATATTAAATTTATTATTTCGATTGTTCATAATTACTTTTATCAGCATAAGTACTACATATTGGTCCCTGAACGTAACAAATGTGTAAAGGTAGCCATCTAGAACTGCTAAGATCTCGGATAGAAATTTGCTATACCAGCGCCACCTGATATCCGCGTACACGTACACTCACTCACTCACTCACTCGCTCACAGAAAAATAGACACAATCATAGAAATACGTCACACGTCCATCTAGTAACAATGATGCAACTATAGTTTATAAACATGTTAATTATATATTTTGTGTATATTTATATTCCAAATTTAAAGTACAAACTTTCTTGCCTACAAACAAACTTAAATACAAGTAAAAAAACAAATATTGATAACAAATGCTAATTCCAAATTGAAATGTAAATGTATCATTAGAATCATATTCTTTAATTATAATCAATGATTTTTGTATTATTTACATTTGTCATGAAGACTTGGTTCCCGATGTCACTACAGCTGAATGATTAAACAAGCGGGTAACTGGCAGATGTAGCCACACCACATTGATTATCCTTATTTCTGGCCATTTTTATGTATCCTTTATCTCCCCAAGTTTCACCCCAACTGTTCTTTACTAACCAATAATCATTCCCTTGGTCATCGGTTCCATACCCTACTATTAGAACTCCATGATCCAATTCTTCGGAGGAACAGTCAGGTTCGTAATAAATACCTGTAATTTAAAAAAAAAAAACATTAGCTTCTGAAAGTACAGAAGGAACATAGGAAAAAGGAAAAAACAATTAGAAATATAATAAACCTTCAGAATAAAATTGGAAGGATTGGTGAGAAGCATCAATGGCAATAGAAACAGGTCCTATGGTACCAACGGCTGCTTTTAACTTCTTCTCATTTCCTTGTGGAATGTCTATGTATCCAACATCAGTAGCACCATTATTACGTGGATTATACCTAAGAAACAGTCAGTCCAATATAATTTATGAATTTTTGTCATAGAGAAATGCTTTACTTACCTGCACTTGTCATCTTCAGCTTCATATGGATAACTTTTTTCTGTATCAAGACCTCTGTTGTCTTTAATATATTGGAATGCTTGATCCATAAGACCACCCTCGCATCCATTATTACCATATTTTGCAGAACAATCTATTAAATTCTGTTCGCTTAAAGACACTAAAACTCCTGTTTGTCTAAAATGCTGTCCTTCCAATGCACCTGTCTACAAGAGATATTAATTATCTTCTAAAACGTTATTCATCTCAAAAAATTAGTTGAGATCAAAACAGAGATAAATACCGCTGAAAATGACCAGCACGAGCCACAATGTCCTTGATCTTTAACAGGAGTAACTGCGCCATGTTCCCGCCAGTCTACGGATTCAGGTAATTCTATATTTGCTGGTTCAATAAATGTGGCACCACTAGGCTGTCTTTCTGCTCTTAATTGTAGATTTATTGATTTATTAAAACCATTCATTGTTTTTATGAACTCATGATGAAGCTGTAAAATTAAAACTTCTTTTAACATATTATGTATTAAAAATATTGTTACATCGATGCGCCTCAATGCATAACTCATATTACTTACCATATCACCATATTTGTTCATTTTTAATTTATAACTAACTTGACCTAATTGATATTTTTGATTATGTACTGCAATCTTATGTTTATTATCCATGTATATTTTCATTCTAAATTTTTCTTCTGCATCTGACATGTATTTCTTTCTGTGTTCAAGCTAAGAAAGATAAAATTGTATTATACAATTTAAAAACAAAGAAATTAAATTTCATAATTATACATTAAATAGTTTCTATTTATTTACGACGTTCACCTTAAATGTTGTCCATTCTTCTAAAACAAGGTCAAAGAAAGAAATGGCTTGAGCAGCAATTAAAATTCCTAAGAACACGAAGACCGGTGATGTCTTCATGGCTGCTAGAATTTAACTAAAAAAACAATATTATTATGTAGTATCATAAACACAGCAATCACAAGTAATATTATAAATAGTTAGAAGCATAAAAACAAGTATTCTTAGTAGATAAAATGGTTACAGTAAGTGAAACAGAAAATGTTTGTGTATTTATACTAATATTGGACTATTCTATCTCTCACTATAAATTCTAAAAATTTATATTACTTTCGAGATTATAAAAATAGTTTGAAGAAAAACAAATGATAAATGTAAATAATTCTTGCTGTTTTAATAAACATTACAATTATCATAACGCTCGATCGTACGATAATACAAAATGTCCGTACCAACCAACTTCCGCAATTTGTTATCTTCTTCATTTTTAACCATTTTTAACTATATCAGAAAACCGTTTCCTTAAATTATCTGTATTACTTGAAAAATATTAAAGTGATTTTATTTTTTAGACAATTTCTCGAAAACAAAGAACATGATTTGACGAAAAACAACGTATTATGAATCACGCGCACTCTAGTAGCGTAAGTTTCTGGTTTCTGCGTCATCTATTCTCAGATTTCAGAAATTGTTTACGATGCATATTTTTTAATTAATTATTTAGTTACGCGAAGAAACGTTACTCAAAAGATTTCGAAAATTTTCTCCATTGGCGAACGTAACTTCTAAACATGATAATAATTGGACGCCGCAGAACAAAGAAAATGAAGATAACGTTCTTATTACGTGTCACTAAAAAAACGAAGAAAATTAGAAATCGATTGTTCTTGTATTCGTAACGCCTGTTGCTGTGTAAAATTAGTAATACAATAAATAGAAGTTGAATTGACAACTATGACGTATTGTTTATCACTCAGACGAAATAGTTAAATCGGGAAAATTTGGTACGGGACGGTACACAGTCATACTCGCGTAATATATAAGGAAAAACTTACCACCGACAGTAACACAAAGGATGAATTCAAAACGTAAGAGAGGAACGATGGCAACACGTTATCATCGAATGTTGCGATGCTTCTGAAGCAAAAGACGTTTCGCCTTGTTGTTATATCAGACCCCCCCCCCCCCCTACACCACGTGATTTATTTGGTTTTTGTCCTCTGACATTACTTTTGTTCGACATCCATGTGATGATTTTATCTCTTGGTGTAAGCGTTTTCTACGCACAATATCAACATATAATACTTCGTAGAATGTAGATATAGATATATTTGATTATCTCCTTTTATACAGTCTTTCATGTGACTGCGATAAATCGACATATCGAATAACCTACATAATCTTTCCTATAACTTTCACCAAGCTCTCAATGAAATTTCTTCTTCTTCTATCTATTGGCTATGACTCGCATGCGCGGTCTTAAATCATTCAATGAAATTTGACTGTACACTGAATTTATAGTAAACTTATACGTAAAACAAAAGAATAATTGGAACAATTATGTTTTTTTTCTAGTTAATCGATTAATCTAACTACGACTAATTGAACTATTGACTTGAAATTCCTTAGATAAAGCATAAATTGAAAGATAATTTACCCAAATGTACTTAAAATATCGCAGTATTTTTAATCATTATCTCATTATGCTAATTTATAATTTACAAGTAAAAATATGTATTCATATTCTTGTCCAGTATTTTTATTGAAATATCGTATTTTAATACAATAAGATAACGTACTCCAATAATCCATGCATTTTTCATTCATAAAACAATATATAAAATAAGAATTTGTAAAACATATATTTATTTATTCTGTCATTGAGTTTCGAAGTTGCTATATTCACACAAAGTTATATCTACGTATATAGATCGAGCTGGTGGTGCTATATAGGCAGTCTTTGATCACTGTGAATCCATCGACGTATTAGAAGTCACCGTAAAATATCAAAGCTGACTTATTTGTAACGGATATAAATTATGTCTGGAAGAAAAACATACGATATTGCGCCTGAAGAAAGAGAAGTTAAAGAATGGAGAGCTGCTAGGCGTTTAGAATTAAGAAATGAATATATGCGGGAGCTATATGATCCTAAGCGAACGGAACCACTGGTATGTGTATGAATGCAATAAGCAAAACTAACCTATGAACTTTTCTATTTTTGAAGACCTAAGAACATTTCTGATGTTTAATATTTCATATGTGACTTTATGACATATATGCAACATTAGTTTATTTTACTTCTCTTTTCATATATGTTATACTATATTATTATCGTTATTATAATGGAAGTATTATATAATACTAAATGATTATTTTTCCAATTTCCTTCAACAAAAATAATATGATTAACTATAGTGAAAGTGATAAATCTGACAAGATGTAATTTATGTATAATTAATGTCATTGAAATCATATTTAAATTTGATTTTGTATTTTTACAAGTAGCTGGATACAGGAATTCTACGATTTGTTTCTACAAGAGCACAGCTTGAAAAGTTGTATACTCCTACCGTTCGAAATGTAATTCCATTTTTCTTGATAATCGGTCTGATGTGGGGTACAGCTGAAGTATTAAATAGGCGCAGAGTATGTATTAAATATTTATAATGCACTTTCTTGTTTATATAATTTCATTTTTTTTTCAGGCAAAAAGGGAACATCTCTATCAGACAGGGCAAATAAGCTATGCGGACAGAGTATATAAATACAAGTAATGAAAAGGTTTCTTTAAATAATGCATATGCGGTGTAAAAAATAATAGTAACATTTAAATGTAACATTGTATGTATGAGATAAAAATAGAGAAAAAAGTATGTATAAAAATAATTATTTTACCTTTAATTAGAGCTGTAAGAATACTTCATATATTATCTATGTTTCAAGAGTAATTATTGCGCCATGTTACAATTAAATACAATATATTTCATAGATTTATTTTCTATTATCGATCTTCAAGTTGTTTATCACGAGCTACAACTGCATCGTCGAATTTTACCATATATGTTGTTCCTTTGTGCCAATGTGCAGTAACTTTAGCTGGCTACAATAAAAGAGAATGCAGTAAGTATTGTTACATATAGAGACCAAGAATAGTTTTTATGACAATGGATAATTAAAATAAATACAATTTAAAGAATTGAAATTGAAGAAATTGTTTACAAAGTATATACTTACAAAGCCACAATCACAAAGAACAGCTTCAACAATTCCAGCTATATAAGATGCACAATTTAAGCTTCCTTTATCTTTTGGAACTGAAACAAACTTATTTACCAATGCTTCTTTCTCAATAATATAATATGTCCTTTCATCGTCGTTTGCATGTTCCAACTTATCAGCTTCACGACCAAATAATGACTTCCAAAGTGTACTTTTAACAAATAATAATATATTTAAAAGTTTTATTTCACGTTTGCCACCTTTTTCTCTAACGACAAGAAGATCCGTAACTCTATGTCCAACTTCAGCACCAATTTCAGCCAACCTGGATGATTGCAATAAAACGATATTTTCCAAATTTAGTTTGAAAATTATAAAATGGTTACTTACTTATTTTGTAATTCTGGCACAGTGTAAACTCGATTTTGGCAATATTGTACAAGTTCTGAAAATAAAAGTGCAAAACAACTTAAGCTAACCTCTCCTTTGCCTTTACTCAAAGACCTATCTAGAATACTTGTTCGTGGTCGAATTGCCGAAATTGTGATACTTGACATTATTATGATATTATTTTTTCAATTATTTAAATTGTATAATACTAATTTGTGAACAATATTTTTGGTATACAAAATTTTCACTGGCTGATAACACATCCAAAACAATCCCCGAATCTCGCGTTCGTATTTACTAGCGTTCACATATATACGTCCACACATAGTTCATATTTGCTGTGTGAAAGAAATATATATATATATATATAAACACATACACACACAAATCTCCGCTTTCATAGCGTTAACTACTTTTTATTAAAAGCATAATATATATATATGTATAATAATAATAATATTAAATAATTATAATGATGATATTTCATTATAACTTTTTTCAACATTCTGTATATGCCTAAGTGATATTTATAGACAAAATAAAACATTTATTATATTTTATCATAACATTAAGTTAATTTGTAAACAAATGTATATTTACATTATATTGCAGTTGTGTTTTTACAAAATATATAAAAATATTTTGAGTCATATTAAACAGATAACAACTCGAAACCATTTCCATATACATATAAAAGTGCATCACTGGATCTGAAATAAAATTGCCATGTTAAATGCTGTACATTGATTTTGTTGCTCTTAGTTTATTTAAATTATAGTTTAAGATTTTTTTAGAAGAATAAATAATATTTGAAAAATAAAGCTTACTTTACATCAGTAGACAATACTATCCCTTGTACATCTGATACAGATGTAAGTTCAGTAGATAATACTTCTGCTGATATTTTATTACTTTCACAAGAGTAAATGTGTGTAATGACTTGCTGATCTATACTAACACTGAATATTTTGTTACTGGTTAATTTGATGCCTGTAAATAAAACATGATATAATATTGATGTATTGTGTTTTTACAATATATGATATTTTATTAATTTCATTTCACACACCTGTAATTTGTGCATAATGTACAGACAAAGTTTCATATTTTGATAATATTTGTATTGAAATATTATTATTGTCTTCTGATATAACAATTTGAAATAAAACAAGACAAAGAAGATTATCATCACCTCCAGTTACCAAAAGGTACTGATTATCATTTATGTTTCTCAAGTCATAACTGTTAATTCCCGATTGATGTAATTTTATTGTTGCAAAAGGCATTATATCGAAATTTTTTTGATTATGATAAATTGAACTTGTATTTTTAAATGTTCCTAATATAATGTCAGTAAAATTAAAATAACGCACAATACCATCAGTTGACATTGTCAATACAATTAATTTTTCATTGAATTCCAAGACATGTACTTTCAAAATACAATGGTCAGCACACTTAGTATATAATATGGGATGAACATCATTCGTAGCAATGTTATAAATGAATATCCTAAAAGCAAAATACAAATAAGTACAGGAAACCATTGCAAATACATTTTATTTTTTCATCTTTATGGATATATTACCTTAAATATCCATCAGCACAGGCTATAAACAGCAGTGCACAAGTTGGTTTACAGGAAGAATAATAAACCTTAATATCCATATATCGAGTTTCAGGTTCAATGGCATAAGATTGTTTTGATTCTTGCCAATTTTTTTTACGGTTTTGATCCTTACCAAATAACATATGAGTATTTAAATCTACACAAGATACACTTTCAATGGATAAAATATCTTTACCCCATGTTATATCCATTTGCCAACACTTTATTTGAGCTCTTCCACCGCATGAAAAAATTAGATATATGCTTTTCAATTTTGTGTTTTCTAAATTTAAAATAGCAATAGACTTTATACTTGAAATATGTCCATCAAAGATGCCTAGCGTCCGAAATGTGTAATCTTTTTTTTCTAAATTTGGATTATAAATACATGTAAGATGAAGCTTACAGTCTTCACCTCCAGATACGTAGATCTTGTTATAAGTTGGATTTATCAAAGGTTGTATGTTATAAATTTCTTTTATGTGAGAACCACTCTAAAATAACATTAAAATATGTAATACTATGTAAGGCATCATTATGTATAAATTCATTTTGTATACGTACCAATATAGTAGGAGTAGATAAAGATAGACTATGTAACTGATGACTGGATAAATAAATTTGTTTATTTCTAATATATGCAAATTTAATCTTATCATATGATACCACACAATCCCAAGATCTATGTCCACCACCACAAGAACTTTTTAAAGCTGTTTGTTGATTATGTAAGCTATATATTATGAATTCAACCTATAAAAATATATCTTATTAATTTATTGAAATTATATCTTTTATGCAGCATAAATCATAAAATATAGAATTTTTTGAATAAAAAAAATTTGTTTGTAAATATATACTTCTTTAAATCCAGTTACAAGAATATCATTGCCAATATCCAATATATTACTAATCCAATCCATTGGCATCTTTATGCAATACAAAGTACGTAAGAATCTCTTTCCTTCAATTATACAAGTATCATAAAATCTTATTGTGCCATTACGTCCTCCTGTTATTAGTTTCTTCTTCAAAACAGCACATGCTTGAATACCTATTTTTCCATGAACCTTGCGAATAGTTTGTATTGGCTTACAAATATTTTTATCTAAATTTATTTTATTGTCTACAAAAGTATTGTGAAATTCAAAAACATGAAGATTTCCTGCTCTATCTCCACATATAAGTAATTCTTCATAAATTATAGCTGCTGTTACCCAACATTCTCGACTTGGGGGTAATAAGTATTCACTATGAATATATAGTTTATCTGGTAAAAATAAGGTATTATAATAATACAGATCATGAAATTCTCTGTATAAATATAAATTCCTGCTTAGTATACATACTATCACAAGTGATGACAATTACTCGTAAACAACCATTTTCTCCACAAACTATTACTGCATCATTTCTTAACCATTGTAATGAAAATATTTTTGAGTCCATTACTTTTTCATTCAAAATCTGTTGTAAGTGCTGCTTGTTTTCATTCTCTGTTTCTACACAAATATAATAATGACTAGATGAAATAAATATAAATAAAAAAATTCTCTTTATCACTATACCTGTATATATTGTTATATATCCATCTCTTGATGCAAAACCAATATAACGTCTACATGGTGAAATTTGCATTATGCAGTAAGTATTATATTTTTCTAAATACAGGCACTCTTTAAAACAAAGAGCATTACTATAATGTGTCAACATGCCTCCTTCATGAAAAATTAACAATGTTCCAGTACTTAAGTAAGATATATATTTTGGAACACTATATATTTTAGATAACGACATTATCTGTAAATTACTGCTTGAAACAGTTATAAATGGCCAGGTATGTACTGCACCATCAGCACCACCCGTAAATATTGTTTTATTATCTTCTGAAATATCAATGCTCCATATAGCTGCACCACGATGTGCGTACAGTTTATTAAGTAATGTACCATCTAGTGACCAGATACATATTGATGAATCCTAAAAAATGGAAAGAACAATATTAATGTTTATTTTAATCATTTGCATCATTTAAATCAATTAGTCTTACCTCGCCTACTGTAAGAAGAATACCATTTCTGATTATTGCTCTCCAAACTCTTGCAGCATGCCCAAACATTGTCTTTACCAATTGGACTTTAGTTTTTTCCCAATTGACATAATTTTTACAGGATGAAGAGATATCCATTTTGGAATATGACGTTTCTTCTATGACTTTCCATAATCTAACTGTTCTATCGTCAGATGTAGAACATATAAAATGTGTACTTGGATCATAAATAACAGAGAAAATTACTCCCTACAACATAAGTTCAATAAATAATATTATAAAGTCTACTCAACATTAATATTTGTATACTAACATTATGTCCATGTAAACGATGTAGTATTTTTGCATTTTTATCACAAGCAGCACCATAACTTGGTTTCCATATTAGTATCTCCTGAAAGACAGTTCCACTAAATATAATTAAATCCTTCATTGTTTCACCTGACATAGATCCACCATAGCTATGTGTGCATTAAGAAAAAATATTTTACATCATTTGATATATCATAAAATATATAAGATCAAGGATACAGTATACATTTTTCCTCACAAAATATATATTGATGTTTTTTAGTACAAATATCATATACACATACATTATTGTGTGCGAATAAAATAATTAAAAATATTTGTGTATTAGTGGTCAACCATGTAACAGCTATTATCCAATCATTAAACCATATAGGATCAAAGTACTCCTTTAGTCTAAAATATTACTAATTATTTTAGATGTTAAAATTATATATAACATATAGAAGTATATATACATACATTATTGTATTACTTCTTTTATTAGTCTCATAAATGCATAGACATTTACCCCCGAATACAACTATATAATTATCAGATACTTCAAGAATACCATGTATATTATTTGAATAGAAATTTAATTTGTATTCTAATTCATAAGTTGTACGCTTTTTGAAAACATGCAAAATACATCCTATACCTGTAAAATATTAAATAATATACAAAAATGTTTTGTAAAAAGTACAAAATAAATTATTTTCAAAATAATTTCTTTAAACTAACCTACAAGTACAAAATTGCTAATAGAATGTATTGCAAGGACATCGGTACACAACAATTTTGAAATCATCTTAACGAAGAAATGTTAAAGACATTGCAGCTTAACGCCCGTAGTTTTATATGATTTCTTATTGACCATATAGAAAGACACGAAAATTAACAAAATTTTAATAAGACTTTTAAAACTATAGTTGTGCTTTATTAAGTTTTATTGTAGAATAGATGCTAGAGTTACTATCAGCTATTAATTACTGCTAGCTATTTAAAAATTGTTGTGTAAAATTAAATTTTAATTAGAAAACTTTATTTTATAAGAAAATGTTACATAGAACACGTTAGAAACGATTACATGTGACAGACATCTTAAGTTATTTAAAAAGTCGAGTTCGAAATCGATATATCGATATGTAGAGAAATTTTGAACTCGAAATAGTAGAATCGATTTCAGTATAATCGAACATTTTTTATTATATTGCGTTTGCCTACGCATGATACTACGTTGACAGTCGTGGCTAGTCATCTCTATGTTTTATCTCGTTGTATCTGATACGTTGACTTCCCCTGTGTCAGAACTATATAAAATAAGAAAATTAAATTAAAAATTCTATCAATGCACTATACCGAATATGATTGCATTTGTTCAGCCCAATTGATACATGGTTACTTAAAGGATCATAGAAAGGTCCTTTGGTAAAAGAATGGTAAGTAACCTATAACTGTTTAATATCTTTTTCACGTTTTCTTTTAATATATTATACATATTAATAATGTCTAGAAAGTATATGTAAAACACTACTATAACTATTATAATAACAATAATAATTGCGAAAATAATAGTTAACGAAATTTACTATGTTATAAAACATTTGTGCTTATAATTTTTTAGTTATCGTTTAATATACGTGAAACATTTCTTACAGTTGAGGTGACATTTGGTTCTGCCATGCGGAATAGGTCAGTTGGTATTATTTTTGGGTCTCTTGTCTTATGGGGTGTGATTACATATTTTTTATTTCTTGACCAACCATCGGGCAGGGATCAAGAAAAGGTAATTCATTTATTGTTTCTTTGATTTTAATTATTTGCGTATTTTATGATTTAAAATTTTTGGAAGTCTAACATAAAAAATTGATATGTGTACTTAACTAATCTGGTAAGAACATTATTAAATAATTAATAAGTATTAAGTAAATTTTTAGTCAGCTTATATTTTCAATTTATCCATGAGAAATAATTTAATAAAAAAGATAAAATTATATACTATTTATAAATAAAATTAATAATAACATTATTGTCAATAGCAAAATAAACTTTCCAACCAAATTAGTAAATTGGAAGAAAGAGTAAAACAACAAATTGCAGTAAACCAAGAATTTTTTCAACGTATTGAGGAAAATAAAAAACGTAAAAGTAAGTGCATATAACAGTATATCTAATATTTCTGAGTTTTTTACACATTCCATTTTGGAATATTTTATTTTTTAGAACTGTTAGAGAGATTGACTATTGCTCGTGTAACAGTAACTATTCCAAAAAACAAGGAACAACAGCAAGATGATGTTAAAGAACAATTGCTTGAAAAAAATAAATATGAAGAGAATTGGAATAATTCTAAGGATTTACAGAAGTCTACAAAGGTCTTTGTACAATCTGTAATTTATTCATATCTGTGCATTTAACTGCAACTAATAGTTTAATCTACTTAAATAATGTTTGTGGAATATACTTTTACAATATCTGTTTAAGTATGATTTTATCTTTAATATAATTTTGATAAGATCTTAATTTTCTTAAATAAGAGTAGGATATGTTTTAATTTATTCTATTTAATTTTAGCATATTTAATTAAATTTTTCTGCAGACAGAGGAAATAATAAAATCAAAAAAAACTTTACCAAATGGAGATCCAATAATAGCTGTACTAGTCTTTTCATGCAACCGCATCACCGTTCGAAGATGCCTAGATCAATTAATAAACTTAAGACCGAGTGCAGTGCAGTTTCCAATTGTCGTCTCACAAGATTGTGAGCATGAACAAACTGCAGAAGTTATTTCTAAATATGGAGATAAAGTACTGCACATCCGGGTATTATTTCATACTTTTTATCAGTCTTATATAAACACTTTGTTGTTATAGATTGTTTGCATAATTATAATCTATTTCAGCAACCTGACCAATCAGATATAGACATTCCTCCTAAAGAAAAGAAATTCAAAGGATATTTTAAAATTGCACGTCATTATGGATGGGCATTAAATCAAGTATTCTTTGAGCTTGGATATGAAACAGCAATTGTAGTTGAAGGTATTATTATGTTATATATACATGGTAATATAGCACAAGCAGAAATGTTATTTGTACTAACTTCTTAAGAGAACATTTGCAAGATTTGTTCAAATACTTTTAATCAGTTCCATTAAATATTTTAAATCTTTTTATGTAAAAAATATTATTACAGAGCTCTTAATATACATGTATATTATATGATTGATTTTAAAAAGTATTTAAGTAATTAATTAATGTCACAAATAAATTTTGTAGGAAAAGTGACATGATTGCTTGTGCTATATATTCATGAACAATAAACGTGTGTTGTGTTAATTGTTATTAACACATGTTTAGACGATTTGGATATTGCTCCTGATTTTTTTGAGTACTTTTTGGGTACTTATCCTCTGCTAATATCTGATCGTTCCTTATGGTGTGTTTCGGCATGGAACGATAATGGTAAATCTGGTCTGGTGGATGAGCATGCACCGCACTTATTGTATAGGACAGATTTTTTTCCTGGTTTAGGCTGGATGTTGACACGTCAGTTATGGCAAGAGCTTGCACCTAAGTGGCCCAAATCGTAAGCACAATACATTTGTCGTTTATGCTTCTTATTAGCAATGAATTTTCTCTTACAAACCTTTTTCTTTTTATGCAAATAGAAAATATTGTGTTAATATTATGTTAAACATGAAAAATCTAACAAAATTAGAGAAAATGATTACATAAAACAAAGTATAGGTAGCATTAATTACATTGGATATACCTTACGTAAGTCTGAAACATGGATTGTTTGTTTATGTTGCAGATATTGGGATGATTGGATAAGGCAACCAGAACAGCGTAAAAATAGAGCCTGTATTCGACCTGAAATATCAAGAACAAGAACTTTTGGAAAAATTGGGGTCAGCAAGTATGTCATACATCTTTTCTCATATTTAGAAATAGTAATTATTATAAAAACATTTTATATTTTATTTTTAGTGGATTGTTCTTTGAAAAACATTTGAAGTTTATCAAACTGAATGAGAAACCTGTGCCTTTCACCAAGATGAATTTAACCTACTTGCTAAAAGTAAGAAATAATTTGTTTACCTTTTCTTGCTTTATATAAATAGTTAATGCAGTTCTTTTTATATTTTGCAGGATAATTATGATATATCCTTTGTGAATGAGGTATACCACTCCACAGTGATTACTTATTCTGAACTAAAAAGTGGACATATTATTACACAAGGTCCTGTTCGAATACCGTATTATACTCGTCTGTCATATAAAAATACCGCAAAAATGCTTGGTTTAATGGATGATTTTAAGGTAAATAAACTTTACGTATATGATAAATTATTGTCCAAATCAAAAATTTATACAAATATTTTAGAGTGGTGTACCAAGAACTGGCTATCGAGGTGTTGTCACATTTTTCTACAATGGTAGAAGAGTACATTTAGCACCAGCTACAAATTGGAGTGGTTATGATATTACATGGAGCTAACACATATTGTATCATTACGATTTTTAGATTTTGCAAGTATCATAAGGATCTATCCTTGTTGTTAATAGACTGAATGAACTTATAAGTCACAAGGAATTAGATCCATAATACCAAATACTTATTAAATAAACAGCAAGAGCAGAGCTTCCATTGCGTGCACACAGTTTCTCTTATAAAGTCTGAAAATGTTAATTTCATGATGCTTTATGGTTAACTAGTTAAATATAGAGAGAAATGCTGAGTGCCTCAAACAACATACCCACCGTTTATATGTACATATATAGATTAATTAACTATAACTACATGTACACTGTACATACAAATGTATTGTATCTTAAATATCAGTTACATACTTCTTTTATCGGCAACAAAGTTTATGTAACTCGCCATGTGTACAGGTCAAAACAATTTTTTCTCATCTACAATAAACTACAGATGTTATTCCCTTTAATTTTTCAAAATCCTTGAATGTTATACATGTATTGAACAAAGAAGATACTTGTTGAACAATTTTATTTTTCTATTGGTGTTTTTTGTCACCAGGACCACATATAGACAACAATCGAGTATTATTACAATGTTGTCATTTAATGTTAAATAAGATAACTTCTAAAACGCTAGCTTTACCGAATAAGCAATTTAAAAGACCCAAGGCATTCGGCTACTAAATTTAGCAGGATGTTCCGGTTTTTCTTCTGGTAATGGTGGTATCGGATCTGGGAATTCAATTTTTTCTTGTTTTGGTGGTGGCCTTGGAGAATCATGTACTTTGACTTCACAAAGATATCCAAAAGAAGGTCGTTCTATGTTAAGATTTTCAAGTATACACTTGTCAACAATGGCTTGGGTTTTTCGACATCTACGAACACATATTCATAATTATAATTATGTATATGATAATTTATACGTAATCATATGTTAATCAATTATAAATGATCTTACTGATCGTATCTGAAGGATCTTGATGATTTCTCTAAACATTGTACGTATTGTTCAAAATCTTCTTTACAGTGTTTCTTGAGTTTCTGGAAAAAATCTAAAGCACAAGCTGTTACAGCTTTACCTTCGTTTAGACAACGCCGTGGATCCTTTTCTTCTTGTCTACATAAAAGAAATTCCTGAAAAAATCTTTAATGAAAATTGACTTTCCCAACATCATTCAAATTTCGTTGATATGTTTCACATAAACAATAATACTGATTATTTAGATGTTCTTCTTCTATGTTAACTTTTATGAAAGCAATATTTTTGAGGTTTTAGTTCATTACTAGTATGAATGTTACGCAACTTTTAGTATATTTAAGAATAACACAAACATAATTAATGAAAAATAACTTACGTTATTTTGTAGCTCACATTTCTTTCCTATATACAAAGCAGCTCCATGTAATACAGGATATGTGACATTTATTTCTTGAACGGTTAACTCGGAGTCGTCAGGAAGTTGAACTTTTTCCGTTACAACCATTTTTTATAAATAATATTCCTTCGTTATTGACAATTAGATTTATGGAAATACTGTTTGCCTATATGAACTTCAATTGATTATCATGAAGTACTGCGAAGCAATTACAGGCTTTACAGTCTTCAAGTCTCAAAATGTAACACTCGCGTGAATTCTCTGCGTGAATTGACTACATACATCCGAGATGATTGGTTGATGAACTAAAAACAGACAAATTGGGAAGGTTGAAAGTATATTGAATCTCTGATTAAATGAATTTGATGTACTTTTGTCAACAGTAAAAAAATCTATTTACGTAACCATATGTTAAGACATAAAAAAAATGTGATTTTAAATACATGTAACAGGAGAAAATTGAAGATTAATTTATAATAATTCGTTACTTTGATATTAAAAGCTATAATTAGAAAAGATAGACAACCAATACAACATCAATTAAATTCGACATGTAATGGAAATATTGTTACGATAGAAGCAAGACCGCGTTTGAAGCGCTATCTAATAGTAACCTCGTTGTTTAAGGAGAAACATACTAGCCAACGTATTTTGTTTTGGTGATACATAACTAATGTAAGATCGTACTTCTAACTTCATGTTTTTATATGAAGAAATTTCTATACCCAACTGGTATTAAACGAAAAATTAAATTTCAAATCATGTCGTATCACATCGCAATAAACGCAATAAAATTTCTAAATTGTTGTTTAAAAATATTCCCTAGACTCTTGCTGTATGGCTAATGAGGAAATTGGTGGAAAAAGATGATATATTTTCTGTTCTTAAATTTCACAGAGCTTACCATTACAAAATTAGAGTGATAAGATATGTCTGTTATCCTAAAGTTTATATAAAAATTAACTTGGAAGTGTTTTATTATCGCAATCAGACGTAATCCTGGAAATAAGATTTTGGCGCGCAATATGTGATGTATACTATAATGAAATGTATTATATTATGACAAAGTAATAAATTAAATTAATTGGAATGATTGGATATGGTCTGGGGTAGGAGAGATGTCGACTCGAGCAAGTTCGAACGTGCAATGACGTTACGTCGGCGCCTGAATGTTACTGTTTATGCTCAGGGACCTTGAGTAGCCCCCCACCTCACCCCACTCACAAGACTGCAACCATAAAATTTTTCAAATTTCTACACAATCACATTGTATTACATTTATTATCTAATATGATAACTTATGATATGAAATACTATACGTACGATGCTATAATGAAATATATTACTTAATGACGAAGTAATAGATTAAACGATTAGATGAACGCTTCTAATAATACTCTATTAAGCAGCCATTGGCTCGATATTATTTGCAATGAAACGTATATTATGTCAGATATAATATGCATTGCACTGAAAATAATATCGATTGCCCAGGTCCAACCACGTGGAGGTTGCTGCTTCTGAGGACCCAGTTCTTCTTCTTCTTCTTCTTATATTTTGGCCATGATGCGCATGTACGGTCTTAAGCCATAGGACCCAGTTCAAATGTGCAATAAAAATTTACATTTTTACTACAGTATTTCGATGAAATGACCACCAACGGAGTGCCCACCTATCGACAAAGTCATGAACTAATTATGTGTTAGAACGTGATGTTTTAGCGGGATCTGACAACTGAAATTGTATTGCATAGATTTGGAGATGTAGACAGATTCTTAAAAATGTTAGTTCTCGTTTGACACTAATTTTGTGTAAAAAGTAATTCATATAAAAATATAACTAACGAAATACGATTTTGCATTATTTATGTACTATTCAAACAAAATACGTTTGGCAGATTGTTTCTCCTTCATATAATAAAATAATCAAAGAAATAATATATATAAACGCATTATGAAGCAACCAATCATTTTACTTAACATTCGAGAATCATATATTTGATTGGCTCATTTTTTTCGAATAATTCGAACCAATTCGAACGCAATGGACGTTATTTGTTCTACAGAGCCATCTGAAGTTTTGAATTACTAGTAAGCTATAAACAACATGAGACCGATTCTTCGTCCGAGGAAACTTAATTCTTGATTTCCGTATTGTTTTTTGCAGTTATTGTATATGCAGGAATGATTGTGTTCGATTATATTTAAAATATGATTCATGCCCAACGATTTTAATTTTTTATAAAAATCATAGTACTGTGGTCATGAATTAATTTTCTATAACCTACTGTTTTATGTGTCATTTGTGCTAGAAAGGTATTAATGTAACTGTGTGAACGCCCATAATAAATAAGGAACTTCAAATAATCTGTACAATGTCAGCTACTGAGACTACTGCTATTTTCGCAAAATTAGAAGTTCTAAAAGAAATCAGGTTTGAGTTTTTACGTATTTGTACTCTTAATAATCTTCTTCATATTTTTTAACAATATTATAATGACATGAAGGAGCGAAACTATAAATTTACAAACATATACCTTTTCTATCGTTGTCCATATATGTAACAATGATTACGATTAATATTTTCAGAGCAAAAACTGTGCAGTTGGAAAAATTAAAACAAAGAATATTGCAAGAGGTAGAACAAACTGAACAAGAAGAAAAATGTTTATTAGAATATAAGCAAGAAATGGATTTACTCATGCAAGAAAAAATGGCTCATGTTGAAGAATTGCGTCAAATACATGCAGATATCAATGTGGTAAAAATAATTCTTATACAAGTTCTTGTAGTCCTTATAATCTTTTATAAAAAGTTAATATATCATGTCCATTACTAATATACTTTACATTCAATTGCACATGGTGTACTGTTACAGATGGAGTCAGTGATACATCAAGCAGAAAAAGCACGGAATAGATCACGCGAGACTGCTAAACTTATACATAATAGTAATTATCAACCACTGAAACATGATATTGATAGAATGCGCAGGGAAGTACTAGGTTTAGAAAGATTACCTGAATTATATGAAACAGAATCTGATCTTATATCTCCCGAGTAAGTAGTTTTGTTATTTATGAATGATGAGATTAATAATTAACATTTGTTCACATTTAGGATGAATAAATTTTGAAGTAATTATATAATAAACATTGAATTCAAGCAAATTACATTTTTATTGTGTAGATTGTTTGTTTATAGTTACTTTGAAAGACCAATGCAAAAAGCAGAATGGAGAGTAGAAGTTCGTGGAGAAGATTTACTACCTCCGCATAGCTTACATCATCCTGGACATCCAGGTGGCTCAGCTCCTTTCCTTGCTCCTCAACCTCTGCAAGGACCTAGTAAGCCAGAGCCTAGACCATTACCCCCTGCCCCTGGTCCACCTGCTCCAACATTCAGGTACCACTGGTATATCTCCAATTTACAATATATTTTCAATGTGAATGTATGCTTATGTACATATACATATGAAGTTGAGCTACTTTTATTAGCAAAACGTAAATATATCTTTTGTGATAATATTTCAGGCAACAACCACCACCAATGAAATCATGTCTTTCATGTCATCAACAAATCCATAGAAATGCGCCAATTTGTCCTCTCTGTAAAGCTAAATCCCGATCACGTAATCCCAAAAAACCAAAGAAGAAAGACTAATCATAATTGTAAGTTTTATGTATAGGATGCACGTGTGCTTTTATTTTATATTTTATAAACATGCATTAGATATTTAAATACTCTATAACAAATATAAAAATTCATTATATTAAAAAACTTTATATGTTTGTACTTAATTCAATTTTACATTCTTAAGAAGTCTGTGTCAGAAAAACGACAATGTCATTTATATAGAAAGTTTTTGAATAACTTACGAAGTGATTTTTGTTATTGATAAATGCCAACACGGGATTTTGTGAATGTATTAGAAAAATAGCTACAGTAAATGTAGCTGTATTTGTCTATGGAGTAAAAAACGAACTTAATGGTAGTAGACGAAGGTATAACTATAATGATCTCAAAAAATGGTCTTCATATTTTATAACTTAATCATCTCTTTTTCCAGCAATATATTCTGATGTTTATTAGTAAAGTTTTCAGCATAGAAGTTTCAAGATGACAAATAAGACAATTTTATGGTATTACAAAACAAAGTGCCATTTATATTAAATACTGCTTTAAAAATTTTTTATTTACATTTTTGCCACCTTATAGTATTATAAAGAAACAATATTAAAAATAAGGAAACATTGTAATTATATAATTGATTCATTAAGAAATGTTTAAAAGTAGTATTATTAAATAAATTTTATATTAATTTGAAATTTATTTAAATCTTGAAGCAGTTTTCAAATGTAACGGCATATGACAAAATTATACTTTTTACAGTCAAAATATTGTATTCATATAAATATTATTGCACATAATAAATAATAGAATTCCATCATGTTGTTTTTTCTTTCCATCTATCTTTTTATTTAAAATTATATATTATTTACATATTGCAAATTTCATCCTTCATTATATAATTTTAATATAAACCCATTCCTTAATGTGTGTTAGTTCTTATGTAAAAATTGTTTTAATCGCAAGAAAGATGTTGCTCACATAATATTTTGTACTAAGAATATAATCCATAAATAGTGTACTACAATACATATACAAATTGTCTTTTTGCATGTAATATATTGCTTAATTTTAGCACAGTATAAATATCATTTCATAATAAAATGTTATACTGCATTTTATTTGACACATATTATTATTAAAAATACAGTTTTGACAAAGGATATATCACTTTGCGAAATAATATTACTTTTTATAATTTATATAAAAGACTATACATTTGTCTTTCTTTGATAAAATTACATATATTTAATTGTATATTCAAATATCACATTATGTTTAATTTATAAGTACTTTAGGATTTCATTTGTTGGTAAGACAATTATATAGACTTAAACAATTATATAGACATCCGTCTATTTCATAATCCTTATATACTCTTATATTGCATTAATTATGACAATGAGATAATACAAATTATTTAAAAAATGCCTAATGATACTGCATTGAATTGAATTTTAATAACAATTTTGTTCACATTTTTAAAAATAAATTCAAAAACTCAACTGCTTTCAACAATT